>MARA01000091.1:0-41374 GCA_001792895.1 Lentinus brumalis | reverse complement strand
CGTTCCCTCGCCCGCCCACTGCCCAGTGCTCCCGCCTTCCCAGTCGTCCTGCTTCCCTCGGTCGTCTCCTCACCAATGTCGACCGCCACACGCTGCTCAACGCGCTTATGCCCACCAAGTTGTGGAACCGCCGCAGTCGGCAGCGGTTCAGCGCAGGTCGCCCTTTTCTTTTTGCTCTGGCTTCGTTCTAGCTTCATCGAACTTCCATCAAAGCCGCCACTTCTCCGACTTCCATCCTACGACTGGAAGCTGACACCTGTTCGCCGTCGATGCGCAACACTGGATAGGCAAATTGCGAGGAGGACGACCCGGGCGATGGAGTAGCAGAGAGAATATGTAGAGGTACGTCCCGTATGTCTCGCCCGCGGTGGTTCCCTCCCGCTGCGAATCGCCCACCCACGCTGCGAATCGCCCACCCTGTGCTGCAAACCATACACTCTACAGATTCGTACGTTCGCATCCTCTCAGCTCCCTCGATGTCATTCCCGACGCCACCTTTGATGTCCCCCTCTACCACGTCGGTCCTCGTCCTCTCTGCCCACTTCCAAGGGAGCCCAACATCACGCAGCCAGCCCCCGCATGCGTCCTCTCTCCGATGACCAAGCTGAGCACTCGGAGCCTCCACCTCCCTACTCGCTGCTGTCCACCGAGGACTATCAAATTCCCACTCTTTCCGACGCTGGCCCTTCTGGGTATGTCATTACTCACCCTCGTCCTTCACCATCTCTGACCAACTACGCAACAGGCGGTCGACTCCGCCGCGATCTCCAGACTCGACAGCGACACGCCGGGCGAAGTGCCGATGGTGTCCTATCCACCCCCTGCCATCCCTGCCACCCTTCCATTGATGCCGCAGTCTGTGTCTGCCCCCAGTCTTAACACCTATACTGCTGTTGATGCGCACGGCAACAATGCAGTCAACGTTCCGCGGGCTGCGGTTCTTGCTCTCGTGCTGTTGGCGTTCATCCTCGCGATCCTCTTGACTATACGTATTGCGCTCGCTACCGTCCGTCCACATCCACCCGCATATCCTGATCCCTTCCGTCCTTCCGTCGCATGTACTGACTAGCGTTCTTCTTACGACTGCACACTGGCTTTCACTGTCAGCTTGATTATGTCGTCCCGTTATACTTACATCTCTCGCAGCAATTCTTGTATATACATACTTATCTGAGTGCCTGTAGCAATTTCTGTAGATATCTCAACGCGCATCGCTGTATCATAGCTTGGCATGTATGAGCGAAAAATGCCACACCGTCTTTCTTGCCCTGTTTAACCTTCTGTTAGCGGGAAGTACCGTAGCTTCTCGTCGCTTCCGTGACGTCGCTTATCTGAGGACAGATAAGATAAGATGGATACAGTCCGTCCCCGTGAATATCGGAGAACTAGGGCGGCGACAGTAACCTCCAAGTTGCACACTTAGCTACAGAGATGGCTTCTTACCCTTTGAGAGACAGGAATCCGGGTTGCATTTGCAGTCTGACATGTCCGCGGATGGGCGATCGGCCGTTGCAGACCTTCGCGATGGGAGTGCGCGCGGCCCATATATTATAATAGCAAATTACGCGTCAAGCAGCAGCCATATAAGTAGAGTCGCATCGACGCGCGGCCCGTAGAAAGAGTGTGACGGTAGCGTGGTGTCTCGCGCGATCAGAGAGTGGTCGTATCAGTCTGTCACCCCGAAAACAACTCTCACGTTAGACATGCCCGCGTTAGGAGCGCGACCGGCCAAGCGTTTGCGGTTCAGCCTGAAGCCTGGTCGATATGTAACCTCGTGTGGCGAAGTCCCCTGCTATTGATATCATACCTGTTGTCCTGCCCGAAGTGCCGGGATCCCTGTCATGTCTGTTGTGTCTGTTTTCTCTACCTGTCAGCTGCTGTAAGTATATCCCGGTGACTCGTGTCCACACGAAGACGGGTCTACGCACGGCCGCCGATAACTGCACGCAGGCCTGCGCACGCCGTGCGGGTCCCAGAACATCGGGTACTCGGCGTCTTTACATTTTGCTCATCCCAATTCGTCCAAAACCGACTGCACTCGCCCGTGTCCGTCCCCAGGCCGTCTCCAGTATCATGGACTCTTTGCCGCCACAGACTATGAAGCCCAGGCAGTCACCCCTGTTCCTCGCCATGTTGCAGGCTCGCCGCACTCGCCCGCCGATCCATCGCATCGTCGACGTCTTTTTTGCTTTGACTTCGCTGTAGCTTCAACGAGCTTCGATCAAAGCCATCCGCTTCTCTGTCTTCCATCCTACCGGGTGGGGTCTGACACCTGTTCGCCGTCCACGCAGGACCCTGGCTACACGAAGGTTTGCGATGCAATTAGGGCAAGCAGAGGAAGGTTCATATACCGAGGTGAGTCTCTACTGCTGGTGCCCGGTCGTCCTCCCCTGGACCGCCGTCGCGCTGTCCTTCCACCACATACCCCTCTCCACGCCTCAAGCTGTGTGTGTTGTTTCGGCTCTGTCGATGTCGTCCTCGTTGTCGTCCACAATGTCTTCATCTACCACTTCACTCCTCATCCCTCTCCGCCCTCTCCCCAGGGAACCGACGTTCGCTCGCGCCGCTAGCCCCGACGTCGAGTCCTCCTCCATCGATCCTCCTCCTCCATATTCTTCCGTCCCCGCGGACGATGAGCGATCGTCTAGCCCTCGTGCTGCAGGAGTGAGTGTTATCAGCGAGGTATGCAGCAGATCCTACCGTGTCTGGTCTCGTATCGCCTCTGACTTACCATGTTAGCAGGCTCCTTCGTCAGACACTGCCGCCACGGGGCCGCTACGCGACCGCGGTGAGCACTTCACGGCGGTTCTGGAACCCCCGGCTGCTTCGCATATCCCGGCACCGTCGTATCCCCAGCGCCCCCGTATTCGCCGGTGGCATCGTATCCACGCTCACCCCTACCTCCTGCCCTTCCCCTCGTGTCGGAGCTTCTGCCTTCGGGCGGGGTTCCCGTCTACAACGATGTTGATACACCAGGCACTGAGGAAGGCAGTGCGCGGCGACGGCTCATGATCCACGCCTCAGTTGGGTCGGCGACTATCGTCGTCGTTGTCCTGATCGTACGTATTGCTATTGCTTTGGTTTCGAGTCAGTCCGCTCCTTCCGTCGTTGCCTGAAAATCCTCCCATCTTTGATCTCTTGGTAAACACTTCTTGGAAGCGCGGTTCGCTGAATGCTCACTGTATTATATGATATAACCGCTAGATGTCTTGCTTGGTTACGCCGCCCAATATGCGCTCTTTTATCTCACCTTAGCATATTCCGCTGTAACTGCACGCTTCGTCTCGCAATTCTTGTACATTTCTTTGGTCTGTATCGCATTATCTGTATCATAGTAGCAACAAATGGACGTCTTGTTTCTTGGTCCCCTATTAACCTTGTGTCAGCGGCAAGTACCGTAGCAGCGCTTGCCGGACCGTGTCAGTATAGATAAGATAGCGATATTGAGTGGCGCATCTCCGCAGATATCGGAGAGCTGCTCCAGCCTAGGTCTCTCGGTGACAAACGTCGAGTTGAGACCGACTGTCATAACGTACTCGGCGACAAACGTCGAGTTGAGACCGACTGTCATAACGTACTCGGTCGTCTGGATCGTCGCTGAAACTCAAGGCTCGTTCGAATCATCGAGTTGTACACTTCCCTCGAGTAATAACAATATTTTTCCCCTTGCCAAGCTCTCCAGCTCTCGGTCACGCATTGCGGTACCTGTACCAGTAGCACAAAGCTCTAGACATACGTGAGTGCATCGACTATGGGCCGCTCGATTGCTACTTGGGTCGGTGGTCATGTAAGTGAGATGGCATGGACATCGGACGTGTCGGGACCTACATCATGGACTTTCGGACATGCTCCCATAGTAGCCCTCTCGAACCCTCTTGCTGATGGGTCGCTTGAATGTGAGTCTTGTTACTGGAAGGGGAGGATGTTGTCGTCGTTCACCCTCTCGTGGGTTTCGACATTGAACGTCTTGCCAGCATTTCGAGGTTCGACGACCTCCGCATGTTCTGAGCTTTAAATGCAAGTATCTCTGTTGTGCAGAACATACCTCTTCCACGTAAATACGGGTGGCCGTCCCATCCGTTCGGAGATACAGGAGAGGCATGAGCGATCGGAGTGTTGCACGCACCACTTCACGCGTTCAGGAGTTGCGATCAAATCGAGTGGAACTCTCGGTGGGGGATGACGAATATAACGATGCGAGAGTAGTCGATGGTGTGGTCTTGTATAGGGAATAGCCCCGTACAAGACCAGAGATGTCAAAGTCGACCGTAGAGACTCAGGAGAGGTCTACGGAAGCTTCGTAGACGGGTGTACACAGCCACCTCCAAGCACAACCAAGCCGTACCTGTGGCGGAGAACCTTAACCCCAGGCCAGTCTCCAGCCTCGATTGCATGTTACCGCTACCATTACTTTGTGCAGGTGGTCTCCACGCTCTCTCCTTGCAACATCAGCATTCAAGGACGGTTTGTGTGGGGCTATTCCCTCGCACAAACTAGGGACATCCGCCAGGACAACTCGGCTGCACCATCCAGTGTCGTAGGGGCTGCTCACCGACTCCACTATGACGCCCTCACGAGCATCCGTCCAGAGCAGGTGTTCTCTCAGGAGGTCGTTTCGAGTAGTTGCTGCCTCCTTGTCTAATTGAGGTCCTCTCGCTCTACTTCAGCTGTAGGTCACCACCCCTCCGGCGCAGGCTTACGAACGACATATGCTTGACAACCCCTTCTGTAGCGACATGTTCAAGCCGCCGAACCATGTTCGAGACCACACCATTCACGGCGCCGATGTGAGAACAACCGACTTTTCTCTACTCACTTCTTCTGACTGAAAGGCGTAGTGATACGCATACTATCATCAAGTATTTTTGGCACGAAGGCGGCTGGTACATGGTTATCCCTAATCCGAAATGTGTACAGGTTCGCTGTGTAGGATATCTAAATCGACTGGTATGGGTGTAATGTCCGGCATCTTGTCCAAGATGAAGTGCACCATACTGTAAGACCGAAGGATTTTGAGTCAGCTGTATACGCCAGAGATGGGAGGTCAAGGAAGGACGCACGCGGTGACTACATGAACTGCATTCTTGCAGTCATGAGGACGCATGTCTACAAAGCCATTGCTCTCTGATCGCCTCATGACTATGAGTTCGCCCGCGAAGGGCGGACAGGTACCGAGACGATGCACGGCGACGTTGCGACGGGATCCTGGGGTTGCAGGGACCCGATAGTAGACGGTGTAGTAAACCCATACGGAATCTCGACGACCCTTGACGCGCAAGCATTGGGACCCGTCCACGCCTCCATCCATCGACCATGCATCCTCGAGTAATGGTTTCTCGGTGCGATTAGCACCCGATGGATGGTGAAATTGGCGGGCAATGAAGTGTAACTCTGCCTGCCTCCGCATGGGAAACCAGTAGCCTCTGACCCAGTTAGCCTATAACGAGCATGGTAGTGAACAAATGCAGCAGTGCCAAGTCAACATTGACCACTCACTTCGATGCCATCGTCATGCGGCTGCTCGAGTTCACTGGTCAGGAGGTCACCGTCCTCTCTCATCTGTCTCAGCACGTCGTCCACCTGTGTTAGCGCGTCATCCATGGTGTGCGACGGGGCGATGTCCAGCTGACACGACTTGAATTCTGTTTATAACAGTCAGTAGAGATGGTCCATGCTTGACGTTGACCGCCCGTAAATTCATTTTTGATGTCTGCACTACAATCAAGCACTAGATCAGCCGGTCCACACGGGACAGCTATGCACACGCGCATAGCATAGTCACCCAATATGACGACATGTAATCGGCAGGCGGTGTGGCATTGTTGGCATCTGAGTCGCTTCCGCAGTCGTCGGCGGCTTAAAAATGACTACTCACGGGGTCTTTGGTCTTTCCACGAGTTTTCAAGACACACATGTCCCGTGTGTTGCGTCACACGAATCACTTGTCGTCAGTTGAGAGAGCGCACAAGTTGATTGAAGTACAGCGAGTCGTGCATGAGATACAAATATGCTACGCTAACGTATCCATTGCGATCCATATGGCAAGGACGAGCGAATTCTGAACAGATGACCAGGAAACAAACAACGACCTACCAGAGTGCATACCTACATGTCTTCGACGCGTACCTTGTAATGCTCGGTGAGCCAATTGGTGCTGGCGAGCTCGAGATTCTTGTGGAACAGGAACCCTTTTCTCGACATGCGGAGGTTGTCACTCCACGACCGACTGTTGTAGATCGCCGCCTTGTCGGAACGGATCATGAGGAGGCGTTTGCGGAACCATGTCTCGCACCATGGAGTCCAGAAGCCGTGATCCATGTGAGAACCACGCCAGTGTGTCTCCTTTGGCCACCAAGAGCGGTCCTCGGTCTGTCCGGCATCTGTAAGGTGTCAGTCTATCGTCCAACTCCTGATTAACAATCAAACGTACTGATCGTGACCTTGTACACCCCACAGATGACATCGAGCTCGTCTGGCGAGAGCTTGTCGTCGAGGTAGTCGTCACCGCGACGGGGCCGAAAGACCGTTCCATAGTCGTTCACTACATCTGACGGTCCCAAGCGAACCCCCGAAGCGGTTCCCACATCACCCGTCTCCCTCAGAAGCTCCATGGTGAGCCGCCAGACAATCCCACCTCGCTGCAGAGCGGCGCGCACCCTCGGTCCACGGAGAACCGTTCGTGCTCGATCTTCGTAGGTCATGTAGTCATATCGGTTCAGGTCGTTCTTGTGGCGCCATCCTAGCACAATGTGGAGGTCGGGGAGCATGCGCCCTGAATGACGCCGATCCGGCCTGACGAGTGTGTGGAACGGCATGCCGCGTGTCACCAAAAAGTCGACTGCTTGGCTTGGCGGTGGTGGTGATGTCATACTGTCGCATCATTTCGACGACTGTGGTCGCGCTCTTGACAACGAGGTACCATAGGGCCCTGCAGGGGTATACCCTTGGATTATCTCAGGACTACCCTCACCCTTACCCTTGACTACCCTCTACCCTCACGCAAAGGGTAGAGGGTTCTCAAGGGTGTTGCAGAGGGGTAAGGGTAGGGTAGGGGTATATCCAAGGGTAGGAGGCAAGAACGAAAGACATAACACATCACACATGATTGATACCACACATATACTACATCACACAGCAGACGCAAGGAGGTTGATCAATGTAATTTAGAGACTCGAGAACGAGAACATATCTAGACTACAACGGCAACTTGATCCTATCCCAACCATTCTCAAGCTCGACCTCCTCATCGCCGTCGAGCTCCCCCAGCTTCTCCACAACACCCTCAACATCAGCATCGTCAATGAGCTCGAGCAACGACCACTCGCCCAGACAAAGCAGTGCGCGAATTGACTCGGCGGACAGACCATTACGTACATGCGGGAGAAGCAGCCGCCCACGTGAGAACACACGTTCGATGTCGACGGACGTAGCTGTCGGGAATGTTATCAATCAGCATACAGTGGTTAGATGAAGGTCTTGACGTACCAGGGACAGTCAAATAACTAAGGGCCATGCGGGACAGGCGAGGATACTCGCCTCGACGATCCCACCACCACTTCAAGGGGTCCTTGCACCGCTCGGTCGGGCAGCGAGGTAGCGGTCGAGCTCACTTTGTAGTACAGCGATCTTCTTCTTGCTTGCGGGACAGGAGGTTGTCGAATGGATTATGAGTCTGCAAGTGCAGCTGTAGCGAGGAAGAGGAATGTATGAGACGAGAGATTCACTCACCGTTGCGGTAGTCGTGTCATCATCATCACCATCCGCCTCATCGGGCTGCCCATCGGGGAGAGGATAGCGTGCGTACTTACGTTCATACTCTGCGTACAGCAGGGCCTGAGCATCCCGTATCCATTCCTCCTCCCAGTCTGCATCCTTGAAGTAGTCCAGCTTGCATTCCGGGTGGAAGGCTAGCGAGAAACAATTAGTTAGAGTTAGCACGTCAAGGCCATGCTACTTACCCATTGCAAAGCGATAGATCTCCGTGTCGTCTGTCTTGACGTAGAAGCGATTACAAGTCTTCCGGCCCAGTGCGGCCGCTGAACGGACTGGAGCCGCGATCTTCTTGTCGAAACAAATCTTGGCAAGTTGGTCGTCCAGGTGATCCATAGCGGGGATGACTTTGGTGAGATTCGTCCCAGCAGCAGAGAAGAAGTGAGTAGCATCCGAGAAGAGCTGAGCAGATCGTCAGCGAGGAGCATGCAGAACAAGAGGGATGGGAGACGTGTGCGCGCCGTGCACAGAAGCGCTCACGAGGTCCGTGCACTTGGTCACGAGGCCTATGCACGAGATCACGGGTGCCACGCGTGAGAATGTGAGAACACGCACCTTCAGGACTTTCAACAAGTGCGTTACGATCTCCCACTCTTCGTCGGCCAGCTCGTACTCTCTTAAGTCATACTTCTTGCTTTCTGTTATCTCGTCGAAGGCTTTCCGGTACTTCAAGGCTACGTCAAGCATCTGGAACGTCGAGTTCCAGCGCGTCCTCACATCCCGGGGCAAGACACGGCTCGGGAGCTCCAGCGATTCGACGATCGCATGCCAGGCAGGGAGGAGAATGGTGGACGAGAAGGAGATCTTGTAGGCCACGGTGCGGATCTGTGGGAAGCAGGGATTAGACGGGGACAGGTAAGTCATTCACACCGCCGCCCATACCTTCGTGAGGACGAGTTTCACTGGGAGGATGCTCTTGTCAAGCTCCTCCCGCTCATCTTCATCCATTTCCTCCCGCTCGTCCACAAACCCATCTTCATTGTCGTCTTGACCTGCATCTGTGCCCGCTGGCAGGTTCAGCCCGATGTCGTACAGGTCGATATCCTTCAAGAGGGCTGCAATCTCGTCCTCGGCTGCCTGTACGGCCCCCTTGTTTCCGCTTCTCGACATCGAATGGCCGCAAGACAGATTTGGCGCACAGATTGACAACATGATCAAAACACCGCCCACGGTCACGCAGCCCGCCGAACTCGGGCAGACGTTCGCCCAAGATCTCGATCATTGTGTCGTTCGCCGCAGCATTGTCCGCGGTCATTGCCAGCATCTACGCAGTTTGGTGAGTCCCTTCTACTAACTGCTCATCATGTCGCTCAACTCACCTTTTCCTTGATGCCGAACTCATCCAGCATCGCCTCGCAAGCCTCTGCCAGCGCCTCGCCCGTATGCGATTCCGAGACTTCGATCACGTCGAGGATGAACGTAAGTGGAGTGCCTTCGTGATGGAGATGAACCGCGAACGCTAACAAAGCCTTGTGGTTAGGTGAGGTCCATGCGTCGAACGTGAAGTTCAAGTCGCCGTCGAAGTCCTGTATGCAAGGTCAGTCCCACCCCGTTCGAGAACAATCAAACACTTACCCGAAGCATGCGCGCGATGCGCTCCGGCACTTTGCAAACACACGACGTACGTCCCGAGATACGGTAGCTGGAGAGGGGATCTGATAGTGCGGCCGCCCGGTCTTCATCAGCTGCAAGAACGCCCGGTCTTTCACAATCTCGTACGGCCTTTTGTTTTCCGCAACCCATCGGACGATCCACGCGCTGCAATCACATCAATCTTCGAAGCAGGGCAAATGGGGAACCCGGATCACATATGTACGTACCGTGCTTCTTTGGCTGTGTGCTGCCGGATCGAGTAGCTGACCTTGCCCTTCCCGACGCGCTTGAACGCCCTTGTAATTGTGCCTGTGCGTCCGAAGTTTTCGACGATGGGGCGTGCGTCAGTGTGCTTCCCAGCCGCTTGCGCAGCGCGGAAGATTTCCTTGCCCCAGCAAGACTTTACGTGCGTCGCCATATTGCTCGTGGATGTAATATCCTTCGTATCAAGGTACCGTGTAGTTTTGTGGGTGCACCCCGGCTTCGCGCAGGAGAACACGTGTCCGATCTTCGTAGGCGACTTTCTGACGATCTCGACCTCGGGTTTGAAGAACGCGTAGACGTGGGAAGTCCAGAGCTCCTGTGACTGCTCTGGATCATTGGTAAGCATCTGTGATGTGCTCGTTCATCAGACGACTCACTAAGATACTCCTCTGGTGTCAGATCAGCCTTTCTTCTTTTGGCGGTGGCGGCGGGGGGATTTCCTCGACGTCGGAGTGTTCCTCCCGCGTTGCAGTTGACCGGCGGCCCACATCGTCCTCATCCTCGGCATCTTCTACTGTCGGAGACCGATACCCACTGCCGCCGCTGGACTTCGAGCCGATGCTGATGGTGCTGCCACTGTCACTGCCATTTTTGGGCTTTTTTCTGACACGAGATGCGATCGACGATGCCTGCCGTTTGAGGGCAGTCGCCATCTTCTCGAGCTTCCCCATGTTGAATAGAGTATTTGATGTCTTCTCCCCGATGTTGCCTTGCAACTTGTCCCGCGCATGCATGTAGCTTATGTAACCTTCTATAAATGGCACAAGCTATACAGTTTCGGAGTTGAATCTTGCCGCTGGTGGCCAGCCTGTCGGAATCTGCCGCGAAATCCGCCGATAAGCTGCTGCAGAGTCCCACGCATTCAAGGAGATTAACTATCATTATTGCTGGTAGCTCTGCAAAAAGTTTCGGAAAACCCTTGAGGGTTGCTGAAGGGTGTCAAGGGTTGGACAATGCTACCCCCACCCTTACCCTATAGATACCCTTACCCTCAACCCTCAGGGGTTGCTGGTACCCCTGCAGGGCCCTAAGGTACCACCAGGCGACCTGATCGTCTTCCGTCTTATAGGAGATGTGGTACCAGTCGCTGCCGTTCAGAACGACCCTGCGCAGACGAATGAAGGGGTGTTCGTAGCTGATCCCAAGCAACGACTCGCGGTTCGACGGATCAAGGTCCCAGAGGTATGTGTTGGCGGCGGGCTTGTTGGGGTTGTCGTCGAAAGACTTGACAAAGGCCGAGAGGGGCTTGACGAAGGAGCTGTTGTCGGGGAGGTCTGTGACAGTGTAGCCCGTGATCTTCCGTAGGGCAGCAGCATCATACTCGTCCCAGGACAGTCTCAAATCAGGAGCATATATTGCCACGAGCCCATACCGTTTCCGAACGACTTCCGCTAGGGGAGGGGTGAACGCCACAAAGTCCGTGTTGTCGTGGTTATACTGTAACCGCAACTCGACTTGGAATAACTGCAAACGTCGATGTTCCTCCTCCTTTTCCTTGTCCTCATGCGGCTGAGCACTGGTGACAGTCGGTCGGGGAGTGGGACTTGCAAGCTGCAAGCTCTGTCCGGGCTCGTCGTAGACGCTCTCCTCTTCATCGTCATAGTCGCCAGGGTGCGTGTCGTCCATGGCCAGCGGAGGGTATATGTCCCATTCGTTATGCCAAGCATCATAGCGCTTCTGACGGTTGGAGTACATTGGCCATATTTCGACGAGGCGCTGGCGGCCAATGAGCTCGCGGTATTCCAGCTCCAGCCACTCATCCACGGCACAGTGTCCCTCCTTCTCGCCAACAGTCATCCAGAGGTACACCGTCGTCCGCGAGGCTGGAGTGGGCTTTGCGAAGGACGAGGCTCTCGCTTCGCGCTCCTGCCGTGCAGCACGGGCAGTGGGAGTTTCGGTGGCTTCGTCCTTGCGGTGCTGAGCCTCCCGGCGTGCAACGAAGGCATAGAAGCTCTCTCCAGGCAGTTGACGATGACCATGGGGCGGGCTCAGCGGCTGCTGCACAAGATCACGCGGCGCCGCAGAATCAGGGCCGCGGAGGCTGCTCCAGCAGAAGAATGGTTTCCACGTGCCATCCGCGTTATGGGGGACCACGACTACCTCCTGTATGACAGGGAGCATGGGCTGGAGGAAGGGGTACCGCCGGATGATTGCGGGTATCGCCGGCTGTGGTGGCCATGCGATATAGGTGGGGACCTTGGCGCGGAACATCGTGGGAGGTGGTCGACCCAGCGCGTGCCATTGCCATGCAGAGATGGATTGATGTACGCGCCCACGCGCATCCCAGGAGAGAAATCAGCCACAACAGACTGACGGAGAAGATCAATATAAGCGTCGGGGACCCGCTCGTGTATAAGGACAGACACCCACAGCGGAGGGCTGACATTGGCATCGGGGTCGGTGAGGGCAATGGAGAGCGATGTGCGCGCGAGGAGTGCACGAAGCGCGTCGAGGGATTTGCCAATGGCGCGTCGCGCAGCAACGTCGTGTGGGTGGATGTTTCGGTAACCGTATTCCAGCGGTTCATGCCAGAAGGCGTCAAACGGAAACTTCGCCTCCGGCCTCTTGTTCGTGGCTCTCAAGAGGACATTGCTCACGTAGAGCAGAAGTTGCTCGAGTCTACCCCAGGATTCTTGCACTTTTGGGTCAAGCGCATACCCATTCCCCGAGCGACCAGCGGGACGTTCTTTGGGTCTATGGAGAGGCGCGCGAGGAACGCACTCTCAGCATCATACCGCGTGAGCATGTACGCGAGTTCAGGATTGCGCTCGGTCAGCCAGATGGCGTGACGAAGCTCACGACCACAGAGGTTGAGCTCCGGGTCAGAGTTTGGGATACCCGGAAGAGATTCGCGGTCGGAAGGGTTCACGACCGTGTATAGTTGGCCTTCAAATTGGAAGAAACGCATACTCCCGGCAGTCCTACAGGACAGGAACTGAGCACGCAAAGAGAACTGAACACTGAGGGTACTCACGGAGAAGATACTGCCACAGACATGCTCGCGTGATCCTTTGGAGGCGGAGAGGCTAGAGGATGTATGGTCAACGAAAGATGTTGATTAGAATGTACAAGAATCGTACGCGTTGGAGTGGACGTTGGGACGAGTGCTCTTTAGCGGCGCGGCGGTGATGTAGTGCAAGTCGATCTGACAGCGCAGGTCCAGGAGGGCAGCAGTAGTCACACAGAGGGCAAGCAGGAGCTCGTTGAACGGTTTGCGCGAGGGAATAGCCCCACGCAACCCAGAGAGATATGGTGAGGATCGGTGTCGAAGCTCTAGAGTACAACTTACAGGCAGGAGTGGACTTGGCAACATTTCGACGCGTTATTTGCCTGTATTGACATTGTGGCGTCTGTGGCGGTGCTCTCGCACTTCCGCGAATCTCGGACGTCTCAGATTGCTTTCAGACTTGAACCTGCACTTTGACAAACTCTTGCTTCCTCTGGTCTTGTGCGGGGCTATTCCCTCGTACAAGATGGCGACATGTTCTGTACGCGGCTTCTCCATACTGTGGTTTGTGGTGGCCTCCCCCCGGTCCACACTTTGTCGTGCTGTTCAATCGGGTGAGTCAGCCGTATGCTTCCGAATCAGTCTTGTTGTGATGTTCGACTGCATGCGGACCTTCATAATTGCTCATTGGTTGTCGTCTGAGCTCAACTCGTTTCTCGTTACCACCCTCACCACCAAGCAACAACTACCACCCTTGGCGCTTCAACTTGGGGAACAATGCCACATATCAAGGCCGAGATGACTGGGAGACGAGGCGTTGATATCAGGGTGAAGAGAGGTGCGTCAGTTGACTACTTATGCCCATTACGTTCTCTCTTACAGAACGAGAATACACAGCCCGTCTGGCACAGAAGCTTGCTTCGCAGCGTAGGAGGTCCCGTCAGGAGGAGGTCGTGGTTCCCGAGGAGGGCTCTGGAGCGGTGGGTGGCTCCTGCAGCCGTGACTCAGAGGTGAAGGCGGTGTGTGTGATGACGGTTGAAGTCGGTCTCCCCGAGGCGGAGGAGGCTTTTGAACCGCGTGAGGATGAGGTAGTTGTGTCTGGCGAGCATCATACTATCAAACATGACAAGACCTCTGTGCAGTCGATCGCGGAAGCCACCCCTCAAGCAAACACCGCTCCCGCGACAGCAGCAGCCTCCAGTCTGCGCCCCTCGATGGACGTGCAGTGGGTTCTGACTGAAGTTTACGATAAGTTCGTTTGCACACTGTACGCTCATTCACCGTTCATCGACCCTTGGGAGAAGAACTGATGTCCGTCCTGACAGGTGTACGAATATCATGTTCGTGATGTGTTGTTGTGTAAGATGTTACTGGTCTGACACAGCACATTTACAGTGCGTCCCCTTATACGCTGAACACCCTGGAGTGTCGGCACACCTTTTGTGCACTTTGCCTCATCTCATGGGCGCTCAAGAATATCGACGAAGACAGTTGGGGGTCAATCATCGAATGTCCGTCCTGCGATGCAAGTGTCGTACACGTCTCGGCCACAGGACCGCGCAGCCCCGATTCCTTCCCTTCATCGTCAACTCACTTGTAGCCGTTATCCTGCAGTGCCACATCACCCTTCTGCGCGACGCGGCCAACGTGGAACTCAGTCTGGTCGACGCGACTGACCGACTGACACGCAACCGTGTTCCGGCCGTACTGGACTGGGGTTTTGACATGCCATCTTTGGTCGCCCTCCGGGAGCGCGAGAGGTAAGTCAACTCTCAATTGATGTCCAGTCTGCTCATCAGTTTTTACAGTGCGGGCGAGTCCTTCATGGTTGAGGTGCGCAAGTGGTGGCGCGTGGCAGACCGTGGTATGCTCGCCGACTTCAAGTACGCTGCTCTCGATCAACAAGGAACCATCGATGACGATTCGGAGCCGGCTGAGGACGATGATGACCAGCGCGGTGTAGGTGAGATCTCTATCGACACCTACAAGATGGAGGACCTCGACGATGAGCGTGAAGTCGCGTTTGACGGTGCGGAAATTGATGAGCAGGACAACATTGAGCATGTGATGTAAGAGGATGTCGTGCACTCGCGCCCAGATTTCTGTACTTTGTGTGTATACCATTCTTGCCTGCGTCGTCTTCGAGGCCTCGAGGTCCTGCATACGTAGTGATATCGGCTTCGCGATCGGTCTGCCGTCTATCTTGTATGTTCCGCCAAGTTTTTCGGGTAATATGTATGCGTGCGGAATTCACCCCTTCGGACTTGGCTAATATGCGTGAAGAACTTGTGAATTTACCCGTCAACCCAGTTAGTGTTGATTGCGATAACAGTGCAATATTCTCCTGGCATCGCCAGGAGTCGAACTATCGATGTTGGATCAAATTCTTGGGCTGACTGTGTCGTCGAAGTCAGGCTGCTGTTGTTGTGTGATTCCGTGGCATGCTGTTGATGTCTGTGTGGTTTGCCTTGACTGGGGGCCCAAATCAACAAGTATACTTCATAACCGGTCGGCGATTATAAAGTGATGGTTGGGTTGCATGATGACGTGGTTTGATATGGCACATATTACTACAGGCGACCAGTAGATTAATGTCAGACCATACCACTGCACCAGCTACCCACATCTATGTACATGTCATCATAACATTCGAGTTACAACAAGCGCACTTCAAAATCCTGTTACATCGTGAACAATCCATGGATACCATAGGAAATAAACCAGACACGTTCCGCTGGTTGTAGATCTGGTGGGGCTGGGAGAGACGAAAAAAATGGCTGCCGGTAAAGTGTACAGAATAAACTACACTGCACGACCAGTATCAGGATACTACCACCAGTGCATGTACCTATTTACTCACCTTCCAGTCTTCAGTTGCTGATCTGTAATACGGAAAGTGACCCATGAGTATAGCCACTATCTCGTATCCCAACAGGCATCGACGCGGCGAACCAAGTAAGGCTAGCTGGATCAGGGTTGACATGGCATGTCGAGGCTTTCCCCCGCGTTGTGTCATGCTTGATACAGCACCCAAGCCCATCCCGTACTTGTCAGTCGGGATACGCAGGGTACTATAGACTTCCGAATCAGATGGTGTCCTTTGTTGTACAAAATATGCGATGTCGTAGCCAAGATGCTCTTGCAGTATGTTAGGCATGTATAGCTTTCCATGTGATTGTATACCTATATATTACTTGAGCATGGAAATTGAAAACATCAACAGTAATAAAACTGCTCACTGCCACTCAGAGTGCGCTCTACAACAATCAAGGTGCCCCAGCTGGATCCTGTACTGTCGGCCAGGTAGTAAACTGCCCGTTGACCAGCAGTGAGCTGGAGCTAGGTATGAGCAAGGCCTGAAGTCACATTTACAAGTTGCTTACCTTGCCAGACCCAGGCAGTATTACCTGTTGTTTGACCGCTGTCGCATCGAGCGGCTTTGGTGGTGTTGGTATCACCTCGTACGCCAGAAGTGAACCAGCATGATATTTAGTCAAAGCATACTCTGACGCTGAATGATGCATCATGTCATGCTGTACTGATAGTTGATATGGATGCTGCATAGTTATGGGTCGGGTCCAAGGGTGCGGTGACAAGAGACCAAAGAGCAGCAGGTGGACCGAGTCAGTATTAATAATCAGCGCTTCAGATTCAAGCGCTTGCAATGGTGCCAGCGCCAGCACAGCATGCCGATCCTCAGCGTCTGTGCTAATCTCAGATGTTGATATTGGTCCTTATTTGCTGTGTCAGTGCATGCATCGATTTCAGGTATCAATGTCAATGCTGTCATTGATTGCTGCTCACATTGGACGTCAGTCCGGGTGTTCGTATGAGTACTTAGTGGTGATGTCCCATAGCCCGTCTTGAGTTGTCAGGCTCTCGTACTGCGAGCTGATGACCTCCTCAGGCTCGAGCCAGGCTCTCAAGCCCGGGCTTGATAATGCCGGTGCAGAGTAATTCGTGGATAATCCGCCTGATCTTACATTCCGCTGTTAAGACCGTGCGCCATCTGAAGTCCGGACGAGTTACGGAGTTACGAAGTCCGGAACGAGACGCTGCTGCATGGAATGCAGCGTGGATCTGTGCGAGGGTGAGCAGAAGCAAAGAGTGAGTCGTGAGCATTCCATTAGGCTCCAGCTCAGGCCGAGTCAAGCTTGAGCTGAGCCTAAGCCATCCTGGAGAGCCTGGTCTGAGGTTTAAGCAGGCCATGGTTCCCCAGGCTGAGCCGTAGCCGCGGCTTTTGAGATGAGCCGCGGCTCTGCATGAGGATGACATATAAAAAATAGTCTCTTGTCCGACCACCGCACGTTTGCGATCACCTTAAGAATTGATTGAAGCCCATAGCGCAATTGACCGCAATTGACGTCATTTTACATATTTTACATCAGCGTCTATGCACAAAGGGATATAAGTCAGGTGTTGTCGACTCTTCTATTCATCATCCCCACCTCATTGGCACTGCGACCAGGTCTACCCCTCAACAGTTCTTATGCCAACTCTTCGCATCGCAGAATTTCCTCCAAGCCATGTCTGCTTTGAACGGCGACCCTCCTGTGCACTATTTCCCGTCGAAGCATCTCAGCTCCGCATAGCATTGAAGCGGGTGTGGTTGGTCTATCAGAGACCATTGGATCCTATATTTGTTGGTATGGACATATGCATCATGCCACGGAGATCCTCCACAGTGCCCATAATTGCTACTGTGGGTGAACTCTCTGTCATTGGTGCAGGATGGGCGGTGTTCCGGATGTGTCCTCGTTATGCATCGATGGGACCTTTTTCACTCTGCGTGCCCCTTGTGTGGGTAATGTTGCCAGAAGATGTACATGCTCCTGGACAACTAAGTACACGAGAGTGGTTTAGGTTCTGCCGACTGTCTGGTGTGTCTCCCGGTGTACTGGATGTTGCACTCAAAGATATATATGTACCACCGGAAGGACCACTGAACAGTCACATGCAACGAGCATATCATCGGAGTGCTGAGTCCATCACAGTGGACATGCCAAGCATTGTTGTATCCCCAGGTATGTTTCAGTTGATATGGTCATCTTTGCAGACTGACCATATATAATGCGTGTAGCATCTGATGACGAGGAAGATACAGCAACCATTCGTGGATGATGCTTTAAATTGCTTGTATGGTGAGATTGACAGTTCGACTCCTCTCTTAGTCTCTGGTGTGCAAAAGTTCACAGTTGCAACCAGACGCCTGAAGGCACCCTACCTGTCCCCATTCCTCCTTCACCCGCCTCTTTGCCTCCCTTCCCCCAACATGGACAAAAAGCCCAGTGCCAGCGAACACCGTGTTGTGCAACTGGTCGAAGGCAACTACAATATCTGTGCATCCAGATGACCGCCATTCTTACCGCTGATAGGTATCGGACACGTCTATGCACGGAATTTGTGTCCTTCCGGAGGTTCCACCGGAGCGAGCCCAGTACCCTCGGTCGTTCTACAGCGGCCAGTACGTTCATCACAGCACCGTCCTCCTTCCCTATCGCTCCGTCACCTCTCCTACCGTCCGAACCCTCGGGCAGGTCGGACAGCGCAGTCTGCAGCCCGTCCGAACCGAGCGGTGGCCTGTCAGACCGTTCACGTCCCCGACAAGGCATCCAGCCGCAGTTCCGAGGCCTCGTACGCAGTCTCGGTCACGGACGCATGGTCGGAGGGGTTCTGGAGCGTCATTCACGCCAGGCAATTGGCCGAGGTGGTTATCGCCGGAGTTGGAGCTCCGCGCCACCATCTTGGGTCAAACGTCGGTCGCCAGCGCTTCGAGGCGGTCGGGGCTCGGCGCGCGCGTTGGTTGGTTGGCTGTGGTTAAGGCTGACAGCAGGTCCGTGCGCAAGGGGCTCCGTCCATCCCTATTGGCTCAGAACCGTTTGCGGAGGCTTTCCGAGGCTTGCGTGCTGTCGTTAGGGTAGCTTTGCCTTTGTACCTTCGGTAGCGTCGTGTGCAAGCCAGATTCCGTTCTCCCCACTGTCCAGCTCTAAGTCTACCGCCTCCGCTCTGTGCTCACCATCAAAAGTACCGCCATCACTGTCAAGAAGTCCTACCGCCGTCGAGTCGATAAGTTCGAACCCGTTCCATCTACTACTATCTCTGTGGTCTCCTCTCCGTGTCCTACATGGTGCCTGACAACAAGCCGCTCTTGCTCGTGCTCGCCTGTTTCAGGCTCGGCCCGGCTCATCCCGGCTCATCGCTACTTAAGTATCCTGGTTGCTTCACCTTTGGTCCAGAGAGAAGCGCACTCAGGGAGCATGAGGGAAGTACTTGCATATTTAAGTACTTTTTGTCCCATCTCGTGGCTGTTGGCCTGACGTTGTGGTGGGTCTGAGGCTCATAGGCATTGTCTTGCTCGTTCCTGTACCTGTGCACATGGCCATACTCGTACCCGTGCCCGTGCGCGTTGTGGCCCATGCTAAGCGCGTTGGCTGTAGTGCTGGACAACCCGATTGCGCCTCGCGGAACTCGGCGCAAGACAGTTGATAGGAGGCCTCGCAGGCTCGACCCAACACCCAGGGTGCCTTGCAAGCTTGGCACAGACCCCACGCCACCTCGCAAGCTCGGCAGCGCACATGGGAGCCATGCAGCCAATGTGGCGTCCATGTCAGCCTCACATGTTTGCCACGGGCTTGGCTAACCCCCACGTCCCATTCTTTTTAGATAGTATCGTACCCATGGCTTTGCCTCGGACGTGGTGAGCCTGTCGCTCATCACTACTTGAGTGGCTGGGCTGCTTTGCCTTTGGCTCGTACATACAGTTGGCATACAGCGTAATGCCAGAAGATATCATATAAGTGGATTTCTCAGCTTACTCAAGTTCTCGACAACGTGCTTGCACCTCGTGGAACTCGGTGCAACATAGACTGTAGTCAGGGCTGGGAGGCCTTGCAGGCTCGGCCCGACACCCAGGGCGCCTCACAAGCTTGGCACAGACCCTTTGGCGCTTGCAAGCTCGGGGGCGCACATGGGAGCCACGCGGCCAACGTGGCATCCATGTGAGAGCCACGGGCTCAGCTAACCCCACGTCCCATTCTTTTTAGAAATCACGCATTTGTCAGCCCTTCAAGAGGAGGAGTTGTCATTTGCCCATCACATTTCATGATGTCTCTGTGATCAGTTCCGGTAGTGCCAGCCACCACATCATCATACCTGTGCCTCTTTCAAGGATATAGTGCCGCTCATGGCAGATCTGGATGCTCCAGTGTTCACATCACCAGAAACAAAGTTATCCGCACGGGAATTACACTGGTGGCATATCCTCGCAGCGCCCGACAATGAACTTTACAAGCCTGAGGTTAATTTGATATAAGCTGTGCCTGTTGTGTCGAGCTGATTATTAATGCTACTACAGAGCAACTTGTTCGGCAATTTCAGTATAGACCCACGGTTGGCCATCGATAATACCACGCTGTCTGTTGGCGGGTCATTAAATGATGGCAACGTGCTCTATACCAATTCTGAAATACCGGTGCATGCACCATATCAGGTGAGCAATGAACATATACCTCCGTAAATATTCTCAAGTCAAATGCAGGACTTGGTGTCCTCATCTTCGCAATTACATGAAGGCCATCATACAGATCCCTCAGATCCATCTGCTCTTCACTTGCCCCACCCTGCATCACCTGGCAGCCAGACATTCCTACCGCAGGCGGAACTTTCTGTGGCGTCGGACGAGTTGAATACGGTGCACCAGATCAACCTCGGTGTTACATTATTTCCATTTATCACTGACATATCTATGTCTGCAGTATGAGCCCATATGCCTCGAGCGAGGATGTGGCAAGTTATTTGCAAATAAGCATACACTCAAGAGACACCAATACCACGTGCACGGCCTCAGTACCATTCAAAGAAAGCACAAAGGCAGTAAGTGATGTTGCTCCAGCACAGAACATTTATGAGGTCGATAACCCTTTGATGTTCTAGCATATGCATGCACATCTCCGGGTTGCACCAAGTCGTACTGGGCCCCTTATACTCTCCGTCGCCATATGTTGGATATGCATGCAATTAAAGGTATGCCTCCTGCAGACATATTCTAGATGCACTCACAAGTTCAAATGGCAGCATACGATTGCTTCTACCCAGGATGCAGTAGGTCCTTCGCCTCTGCTCGGGGTGCCAATCAACATTCTGCGATGGTACACCGATGTATGAACGAACGTACCGAAGAGACATCTATTACTGGAACCATGTAATTATATCATTAAACAGATTGTGCCAACCTGGAATGGTGGCTGCGATACGCAAGCCTCTGACAGAGCATGAGCTTGGCTTGGCAGCTGACATGGTCTCAAATTGAAGACACGCGTGTTTCCTCGAGGCGTTGATCCACAGCTTCACCAAAGTCTTCTTCCTCCGCATGCATCCTTCCGCACTGCATCCAGTCCGTGGTCTCTGCCTCGGTGGTCTATGCGTTCTACATGGTCTGTTCCTCGCTCTCATGTGTCGGAAGTCTTTTCCTCCACTCGGGATCGATATTGTTAAGTCCTCTGAGTCCTACCAATCGGCTTCAGGTTCTAACCGTTCCTGTCCCATCCCACCAAATCACCCAGCCGTTCTTGAGACTCATACTATCCCTTTCCCACATTTTGCTCCTAAATAGGAACACCTCGAATAGGGCTTAGGTATCACCTCTGAAACCTGCAAAGGCCATCGGGATCCCGTGCGTCCGTACATGAACATTAACTCCGCGAATAGAATCAAAGGTCCTGTCGCAGCCTATGCCAGGACATGTATGCTCTATAGTCGATGTTAATCTGCTGCTTCTGTGTACATGTGATGCCAGATGTGTTTACTCACTCTGTTCCGGCATCGGTGCTGCATTATGGTGCCGTATGTTGATGTGGCGTTGCAGACTGGATCTGCGTCTGTAGTGCTTGCCACACCCTATAAAGGGACACTTGTGTGCTGTGCAAACCACTCTGTGAGTGGAAGTCGGATATTACTGGTTATACACACACCTTCATAAATGCCATGAGCATTATTGAGATGCCGCCGTAATTGAGTGCGGAGCAGAAACTGCTGAACACACCCAGGCACATCACATGTTAACATGTATTGTTGCTTCCAAACTGTACATGAGCGCTGAAGGTCTTTGAAGTTCAATTCAATACTCACACGTCTCCTGTCAGCTTGTGCATTGGGCTGATATACAGCAGGCGCTCTGCGGTGCGGTAACGGCTTCGGAGGTGGGAGTGGAAGTGTAGAACCACAATGAGCTGTTATTGTCGAACTTGCATTACCAGGCATTGTCTCAGGGGTAGCTGCCTGAAAGTTGTTGACTTGAACGACATCACGTTCATTGGGGTGTGAATGTGTGTATGTTGAATGGGGAGTCATGTTCGAAGGACCGCGAGCAAATATCAGTGAAGCCATGAGAGCAACTTCAGACAGGTCTACTGCATACTGCAAGGAGCTATAGCTGGATATGTGTGCCATGAGGTGCGATCAATGCTGCTACGAGGTGCGATCAGTGCTGCTGTGCAGATCGCAGAAGTGAGATATGGTAGCAATAACATGGCCAAACATCAGGTCACGTGCCATTGCTGGAGGATCAATGCCGAAAAAAGTGAGATTCAGATACAACAATCTCATATTTTGCTTGAAACCCTTTGTCTAATGGTTCAAAGTTATAGTTTGTGCTTGCTATCAGTACCAGCACCTCGACTGATTTATGGGAGTCGCAGTTTTGGGTATCGTGGTGTATCGATCTGGTGTCATGCACTGACCATATATGCAAAATATGAGTATTTTTGCTATTAATGATGCAGTGCATCCATTTCAAGGGTTTCAAGCATGACTCACCCTTTTGTTTGGAACTGCGACACAGTGTGCCACTCAAGGTGAACACATCGCACCACCAAGCCTGAGAGGTATGTTCCCTAGAACATGTGTTTGTATCTGTACTCACTCACTGCCTGTCCGTCAAAGCATGTCGCTGCATTCCGCTCCATCAGCATGTTCGGGTATGGGTAGGACACGCGTAAGTCCTGATAATGGTACTTTACGTGTGGTTTGCGCTGAACGGGCACGACCGCACTCCCAGCTCGTCCGTGTCTATAAAATCCCTCTTACAGGACCATCTTGCTTCACTTCTGTCCCAGTAGTTCGCAACAGTGGTGCCGACGGCCAGGATGTGCTGCTGCTGGATCAAGAGTGGTCTTTTGAAGGACCAGTGACAACGTTCAGCAGACGGAGACATGCCAGACACCACTATCACCCAGTATCTACTAGGCCCATACCCGCAACCTACCCGCCATCTCGTTCCGCATCCAACTTGAAGAAGCGTTCACACCACGCATTTCGAGTGTACGTCATTCACAGCCACGACCCGGATCTTCCCTTCAATCAAGAACTCAAGGCGCTTGAAGACGGACCACGCATAACGGCCGAGTTCATCGTGGTCGAGCACTCTGAGGGTGGAAGGCGCATCACCAATGCCAAGCCTGCAGACAAATCGGACATGGACCGTGTGGTTGTATCGTATGTACCTCATATCCTGTTGTTCATTCAAAGCTCTGACATGATAGTTGCAGCATTGCACAGACACTGCCAAAGCATCCTCCAAGGCCAAAAAGCTCTGTACAAGGGATCAGGAACGTTAACGCTTCTCAAGTTGCGGGGGTGCACAATATTGAACCTGTCTCATATGATGTCCTACCACACTTGGCTTAGTTCTTCTCATGGCTGGCTACCAATCTTAATGCTCCAACTGAATTCGGACTCGTGAATCGCATTCAAATCAATTATCCTGGAAAAGACTGGCTTGGCAATTGCATTTGAAAGGACGTGTTATCGTGGCAGAACGAGCCTTCAGCGCTATATTACGGTACATCAGTAGTCCATCATCGGCACGACATCAGACAAGTGTGGCGTCAAATTCAACATCAATGGCGACGAGCATACTCTGACAATGCCTGCTTGAGAATCGCTACATCTACCTTGTCCATCTCTTTGCGGTTGAGATACTCGCGGAACAACCCGTCCAGATCTGGTACACCCCGAGCCACTGCAATGAGCTTCTGGTGGCTTTTGACGCCGAGGTCCAGGAAGATTGGTAAGATGTGCGGCATGGGCATGACCAGACTTGACAGGAACTCGTTGACAGCGTGGAGGTCACCATCGCGCGCGTCTTCGCGTGATTGAGGAATGGGATGGACAGACTCGCTAGATCCCGCCGCGCGAGACGTGGTGGCCGCTGGCAACGGACGTGACGAGAGCTCGGGATCATCCCCCAACCCGCCGCGACGGACATCAGACGTGTTGGCGGGGCGTTCTGGCAACGGACGTGACGAGAGAGGCTCAGAATCATCCCGCAACCCGCCGCGACAGACATCAGACGTGTCGGCGGGGCGTTTCTGTCTCGGCGGAGTGACACTGACGCGGCTCCTCTGCGTACGCGCGACTTTGGCGATGGGACTGTCATTGATGGTGACGCGCCGGCGACGGGAGGAGGTCTTCTTGGCATGTCGCCTCGCCGCATCTCGCCCGCTGTTGTTGCTGACAGTCTCGGTACCGGAGGTTTCCATCGCCGATTCACGGCATGTCTGTGGAATGGCTGTCAGTGCATGATGCTACCTCGCTCTTTTGCGGTTGATACGTACCTTCGCGTAATTGTCTTGCGTCAGTAGCAGCTTGGCGTATGCCATATGCGGCCAGCAGTTCGGATAGTCGTTCACCAGCGGCACGTTTGCACAAACCTGCCAGTAGTCGTGCAAGATCAGTAGACGCGTCCGGAGCATATATGTTATCCATTGCTCACCGATTTCTTGTACCTCTCGAGCATCTTCGAGTCTTGATTGGCGAAGGTCTTTGTGAGGTCAAGCTCCTTCAACGCGCACTGTCTCATCTGGGACTGCAAAGTATAAGGTCAGATATCGGGCTTGTCTGCAAGACGCACTCACAATCACATCGCGGAACTCTTCCAAGTCGTCTAGATCCCCATATCCCATTGCAACCTCAAGCGTCTTGTCCGGTGTGCGCGACCTGTGTTTGTAAATGGACGAGGGTGCCTGCAACGGCGCGCTGATGGTGCTCCGGGTACGTTTGGACACTGAAGACCTCGTCAGTAAAAAGAATTAGACGAAGGGTATTCAGACGCTTACGCATGTAAGCAAAACAACTGGAAACGGGTGGCAGAGTTGGGTAAAGCTGGCAGCCTAGCACAGAACCTGCAGACGGCATTTATAGAGGTGGTGGAGAGTGATGCGGTATGCACTTATCTCGAGCTCTGCACCCCAGTATTCCATGTTGAGGCTCAATCGCGCACTGATCATGACGCGTTCTACGCCTACCGCAGCATATACCATGACACAGACATTGACAGAGGTTATATCAACGACCATAGCTTCACATCTGTCAGATATACAAACACGCAGCACACACCTACGATCGGTCACATACGATTCCCAGTCATACGAGAGTGTCAGGCAATGCAAGCGTGAATGGCATGAACGTTAAATATGGCGGAACTCAATAGATTGTCTTCAAACGGCGAACATCGGAGACGAAAAGATGAAACATTAGAGACGGACACACAGAAGGGATGGTCATCTTGGCCTGCATGTGGGGAGAGATCAGTGAAGAACAGTATGCCAGGGGCGTACCTACATGACGGAGAGTCGGATATACCATCCGGGCATTACTCACGCCAGCCTGCACAGTATTGCGACTACAGGACGGGCCAGACATCCCATGCTGCGCCGCACTCGGGCGTGCAGTAGCCTTAGCCTCCCTTCCACCTCGCTCAACACTACGCCATCCGAGTCGCACATCACTGGACCCCGCCTACAGACCCGGTCTTGCTCTCCTGGTAGATTGGCAATTGGAGATGGAAGGTGGGCGGCGAGAAGATGGAGGCGAATAGTACAGAACAAGCAGAACAGTTTGCATGGGGGAATAGCCTCATGCAAACCAGGGTTGCGAGGAAGTGGTCGCAGTCGTGGTCGTAGTCGTAGTTGTAGTCGTAGTCGTAGTTGTGGTCGTGGTCGTGGTCGACAATGCACAAGGCTCACTTGCATAGACGCCATGTGTAAACACGGCCAAACTGTGTCTGTGGCGCGAACCCGGACCGAGTCTGACCGATACCCGGAGAGCGCCGCATCAAACCTGTACTTGTTATGTGCGCAGACGCAGTATGGTCAGATACGTTTCCATTGTTTCCATTGGTTACGTGTCCAACATCGCCATAGCCCAGGTCTGCCCGGAGGGCCTTGCTATAGGTAAGGTCTTGTATGCATTCGTCACGCTGCATGTTACGGTAACACTTCTCACGCTGTCACGCCCGCGCCGCGCTTCCGAGGGTGTTCGTGATCCCGTGCGGCCCGTTGTTGAACGCCATCAATTCCCACGATCCCGCTCGCTTATATAGTACGTCCCGAGCGTCTCTGTCAGCCGCGTGTTTTGTTCCTCCCCATCATCGTGATGCCTGTTATCCCTCGTCCGAGTTACCTGAGATCTGCTCGCGGTGAGTCCGCTTCTGCTGGTCGAGGTGTTTCTGCTGGTGAGTCTGCCTGTGCTTGTTAGTCCTCGCCACTGATATGTTTCTGGATATCAGGGTCGTCATCCGCCCGCGCGGATCCGGAGTTGCCAAATGTTCTCGACACAGCGGGTGAGTCCACGGCGTACCATCGGCTTGTTCCCAGTGGCTGAACACGCTCTATGTTTCTCTCTGCAGGGGCCCGTCGGGAGCTGGGCACGGGGAGTGGGTCAATGGAAGCGATGGCGCATGGTTCAATCGGTTCGTCCGTCATTGTTCGGTTCTTTCGCCAGACTAACATCACGTTGCAGGTGTTCACCATGCTGCCCAGGTCCATGGACCGGTCGCGACCCCACTCTCCGTATCTGGTATGACCTCGTCTTCTGTCATGTTTTCATGTCTGACGATCAGTAGGATCTGGTGGCGGCGCTGCGCGTTTGCAGAACCCTCTCGTGGCTGATCTCGGTCTGGACGGTGAGTGTGTTTGATCCTTTGGAGCATTCAATCACTGATTGCTCTGCATATCCTTGTTCCTCGCCTCTGGCGTTGAACACACATAAATGCTCGTTATTGCTCGTCATTGCTCGTGTTGCTCGTGTTGCTCGTCATTGCTCGTGTTGCTCATCGTTGCTCATGTTGCTCGTCGTTGCTCGTGTTGCTTGACGTTGCTCGTCGTTGCTCGTGTTGCTCGTTATTGTCAATGCACGTCATTTGTCGTTGATCTCTCTTATTTGGCGTGATGTGTTGTTGTCATGGTGTGCTCACGCGGTTTTCGACGTTGATGTCCATCAGTCTCGACTTCGACTTCGACGTATATGCTTCTGGAGGGTGGAATATTGAGGGGCGTGCATCGCAACATTCGGCGCGATATGCTGGACGTGTTATACCAGTTTCAAGAGGTCGTGACAGGAAGTCCTGGCTACGTGCACAGCGGTCGTGCAAGAGCAGGAGATATTGTTGTGCGTCGTACACTGTCTGATGCGATAGCACTGTTTTCATACTGGCGTCCTATGGACTTGAAGGTCCTCTGTAGATGTCATCAAGTCTGTGTACCTAGTGGCGGCGGAGGTGCGGCAACGAGGGTTCGCTTACTGGAGTTGCTCAAGTTACACACATGTAACGAGGAATGCGGCCAGTTTGAATATGTGTTCAAGCAGCTCGCACAAGTTCGAGAAGCAGTTGCCGTCACGGCTGAACGGCAATCGACGAGTAGTGAGGGTGCAGTAGGGGCGATCATCGCAGACGGTGTCTTGGGACCAGCGCAATCAGTTGTGGATGATACTGGTCATTTGGAGGTTGCCGACGAGAGTCTGCGACGGTCTATCATAGAGGAGTGGCAGTTGCTGATGTCGAACGCTGTTCTAGTGGAACCAGTGTGTGCCGTCTGTGGTCGTCGTACGCCGCACCACGAGATCGAGCTTGTCCATCCCAGTACGATTGATTTTGAGTTACTGCGGAACATCGTTCTGCCAGAACACGTCTTACCAATGTCATATGCGCGTGCAGCATACGGCGGAGCAATATTGCATCCAAAAGGCTTGACGAACCGAGAGGGCGCTGGACATCTCTATGTTTGCATCGAGTGTCGGCGCGACATTGAGAGGAAGCAAATGCCGAAGTTTGCTCTGGCTAACTTCCTGTATTATGGGCATGAACGCTTGCCGCAGGACACAAAGATTGCATTTGAAGAGTCCACGCAGATGGAGCGTATGCTCTGTTCGCGGGGCCGAGCGAGCAAGATTTCGTTTCGTTTTTCGGAGATAAAGGGACATCCACTCTATGGCACGGACCCTGCTCTGTCGCAAAAATGTCTAAAGGGAAACCTTGCCGTGTTCCCGCAAGATTCGACTCACCTGAACGACATCCTTCCACCGTCATTAGATGAGATACGAGACACCGTGTGCGCAGTGTTCGTGGGCAAGACGAAGCCGACTCCGAAGACAATAGAGGGGCTCCGTCCAGTGCTGGTCCGAAAGACGCGAGTGAGAACAATCATGACCTTCCTGATGGCGCAGAATCCAGCTTACCGCGTGTGTGACGGGTCGAGTTTCCGTGGGCTTGACGAGGCAAACCTGAATGCATTGTTCGGTCCAGGTACTGAAGGTGTCGACGAGGGTGTCCCATGTTCAATGGAGATTGGTCATCTTGAATTCAGCGATGCCGTCGAAGGTGCCACGGATAGCTACGTCCCGGGGCATGATATTATTCCTGGCCCGACAGATGACGAGATGCTGATGGAGAACGTGGGGTTTGTGGACGGCGACAACACGCCAAGAAATTATCAACAGCTGCGCATGCAGGCGATCTCTCACTGCTTGGACGGTGGTGCATTCGTCAGGTCACAAGCCGGCAGTCGCCTTATACCTGATTTCAACAATCCGCATCTGCTATCGTGGTTGTTTCCGCATCTGGACCCATGGGGCATTGGAGGCTTTCATGAACCTCGTCGACTGAGGCCGATCAGTTTGGAGCAGCAACTGAAGTATCTCTTGAGTGTTGACAGCTCGCCCAGTTTTCGTGATGACCCTAACTTTGCATTCATCTTCTACAATATTTTGCAGAAGAAGGCAGTGTTTGACTCGGTTACTTTCAGAGTCCCTGCCTCTCAGCGCGAGCGTGCTATCAGTGAGCTGATGCGCATCGACAGAGACCGACTTGACAAGCTTGCTGCCGCGTTCAAGCGGAATCCGGACTACAAACCTGACGCACCTGAGGACATTTCCATTATGAGGACATTGTCGCGGGTGCAGACGAGTACGCGCGATCTCCCCGGCACCAATGGGTATAAGCTGGCAATGCGGAATCAGATTCGTGGAGTGATCAACTTTAGAGGGACCCCCACCTTGTTCGTAACGTTAAACCCGTCTGACCGAGATCATCCCCTGGTGAGGCTGTATGCGGGACACGACATCGACATTAATGATTTATCTCGCCACCAAGACCTGAATCGGTGGGAACGTACAGCCATGGGAGCCAGGAATCCTGCAGCTTGCGTGAAATTCTTTCACACCATGATGACCAACTTCATCAATGTAATTCTGCGGTTTCGTCGGCCTGGCAAAGGGCTCTTCGGGAAATGCACTGCTTACTATGGCATGGTAGAAGCGCAAGGAAGGGGTGCCCTGCATTGCCATATGCTGATCTGGCTTGAAGGACACTTACCTCCACAGAAATTGCGAGACGCTTTGATGGGTTCCGAGAGCTACCGAAGCAAAATGTTCGACTGGCTCGAGTCTGTTATTAAATGTGAGTTGCCTGGAACCAAGGAGGTTGTCGTAGAGGATCCGGGAAAACCAGAGCCACGCCCACGGCGCCACTTGGACTCGGACAATTCTGGTACTCCGCATCCTGGTGTGATCCCTGCGCCATCGGTACACGCCTTCCAGGACCAAGGGATGTTCAGAGACGCGTTCGACACCTTCGTGAAGGATGTCGTCGAAGTGTACAACTGGCATGAGCACAACAGTACGTGTTTCAAGTACGTACCGAATGGTACTATCCCAACGGATAATATGCGCAAGGATGCTCTCTGCCGTATGCGCATCGATGGTCATACTCGCGCGACGACTGAGTTGGAGGCAGATACGGGAGCTATCTTGCAGAGGCGATTGCACCCTCGTATCGCAAGCTACAATGACGTGGTAGTATTTCTGATGAGATGCAACATGGACATCAAATTCATCGGTTCCGGCGAAGCTGCGAAGGCATTACTGTATTATGTCACCGACTACATCACAAAGTCGAGCTTACCGGCGCATGTTGGGTTGGCGTCGTTGTCCTACGGCATTCAGCGTACCAAGGACCGATTCCCCGATGGTTCTGGTGAACACATGGCAAGAAGTGCCCTGAACACGACCGTGAATCGCATGATTATTCAGATGGAGTTATCGCATCAGCAGGCGTTGAGTTACGTCATCGGCGGCGGGGACTGCTATACGGACGACACATTTCAGGTGTTGCACTGGGGTGCGTTCGACCGGTTGTTTAAACAGCATTTCAAGGAGTCGACGGTCAGGGAGCCTATGGCGGCGGCGGGGTCGGAGAATGTAGTCGTAGAGAGTGAAGGAGATGTTGTCATGGCAGACAATAATGGCACTGGCGCAGCTGACGGTGTCCTCGAGGACGATGGTGGTAGGGTCGGCGAAATTGAGGAGGACATTGAAGGAAAAGTTGTTATGGCAGAGAACGGTGGTACTGCTGAAGCCGACGTAGTTCTCGGCGAGGACGATGATAATGGGGACGGCGAAGATGAGGAGGACAGTGACGATGATGAGGATGGTTGTGCAAACATAGAGGGTGAAGATTCATTCGTTCTGGTCCTTCAAGCTGGGTCAATATCTGCAGTGAATCAACAGCAGGATTACGTCTACCGGAGCATTGATCCCGATATGACATCATTGTCGCTGTACGAGTTTGTGGGCACCGTCAGCAAGGACAGTTTGAAGCGCTTGAACGCGGGTTCGGGGGCCGGACAAGCACAGAGGACTAAAGGCCGATTTTCGTCCGTCGAACATACACAGTATGCAACGCACGGGCTTCGTAAGCGTCGCGATTGGGTGGTACCGGTGCTGCTGGGTGACAGGACGCCAAGATCAGATCGACAGCCAGAAGAGAAGGAAACGTGGGCTCGCATGATGTCAATTTTGTTTGTCCCTTGGAGAACACCGGCGGATTTGAAGGGTATCGGAGAGACATGGTGTGAAGCATTCGATAGGCATCGGGCTGCCATTCCGCCGAGACTACAGGAGATCATCGTCAACATGAATGTGCTTTCAGAATGCAGGGATGCTAGGGATGCTAACCGTAACCTGCGACGCACAGAAGCTCTTGCATTTATCCGGGAAGGCTTGCCGGCTGCAGGTATGGAGCACTCCGGGAATACGGACGACTTGCTTGGGGATGATTACGAGCTCTTTGATCGCGGGGATGTCCAGGGTGTGTTCGAGTATTTCGAAAATGACGATGTGTTGCGGGACATGCTAGACGCTAAGCTAGGTGCGCGCGTCAGGCAAATTCTGGACGTGTGCTACGGAGACTCACCTGTCAGACCGGAGGCGACTGGCGCTTCAGCTCGTTTGAGCCAGTCATCTAACGAACCCGCGGTACCGGGCACAGCTGAGGAGCTTGTTCCCCTCGAAGGAAAGAATCGCCACAGAGTGGAGGAGGATGCGGTACCACTGGCCACGCAGCAGGCCGTGATGCGAGAGCTCAAACGGAATCGCAGACCAGAAATAGCAGGGGAAAACCTTGCTCGTCCTGCAAAACGAAGAAGAAAGAATCCGCGTGCAGTCGAGGTTCAAGAAGAAGTAAGTCGGGCCAGGTTGGAGGCAGATGTGTCTAGCAGGGTACCAGCAACAGTTTCGGTGCACCAAGTCGCTGACGATGTTGTGCGGGAGATGGGTTTAGGCGGAAACCCAGAGCAGGAACGCGCTTTTCGTCTTGTAGCCGACCACGTCGCTAATCCTGGCAGCAAGCAGTTAATGATGTACATAGCCGGTGTGGGTGGCACAGGAAAGACGCACGTAGTGCATGCTGTGTTGCAGCTTTTTGAGCGCCTGGGGCGCAGAGACGAGATTCTGGTTGGGGCACCGACGGGTGCGGCAGCACTGAACATTGGTGGGTATACCGTTCATTCACTGGCCATGACGGGCTCCAAGGTCACACCGACGTTGTTGACCACTCTTGGTATGTTGTGGGGTAAGGTGAAGTATTTTATTATAGATGAAGTCTCGATGATTGGCGCGAGGTTCCTCGCCCTCGTCTCGCGGAGGCTGCAGTTGGCAAAGGGCGATAGGGGCCATCCTGCGTTCAATCTGTTCGGTGGCGTCAACATCATTTTTACCGGAGATTTTGGACAGTTGACGCCAGTGCGGCAGACGTGCTTGTTCAGCTACGAGTACGTTAACCATCCAGGCCTCAAGGCGATAGCCAATCATACGAGGATTGATAACCTGTTGGGCTGTTATATTTGGCAGCAGGTTACAACCGTCGTCGAACTGGTGAAGAATCAGCGTCAAGCGGAGGATCCTGAATATGCTGGCCTGCTGAACCGGGTACGAGTCGGTAAAGCACGCGAACGAGCCGATCATCAATCCGGGGAGAAGAGCGATGTTGAGATCCTGTACAGTCGTATTTGTTACGAGGTGGCCAAGGAGAGCCCGGAGTCGCTGAATGACTTCAAGGACGCACCTATCATCGTTGGTACCAAGACTTTGCGCGATCTCCTGAACGCGCGCATCATCGCTCAGAAAGCTCGTCGGCTGGGAGCTACAGTGACCACTGTATATGCGGAGGATAGGGTTGATGGGCATGTTGTTACCGGAGCACTCCGTCAGGGTCTGTGGAAGGTTTCGAGTACGACCACGAACAACGCGCTGGGCAGTATTCCACTGTTTGTTGGCATGAAGGTGATGATCACAGAAAACATTGCTTTCAGTCGGAGGCTGGTTAACGGGACTGTTGGGGTGGTACGCGAAATAGTGTTCGAAGTGAGAGAAGCCGTGACGTACCCGACGGTTGTATACGTTCACGTACCTGGCGCTGGGAAGTTCTACGAGGACTTGGAAGACGACATTGTCCCTGTATTTCCCGAGAAGAAGGGGTTCAAGGTGAAGATGTCCGTCAATGGTGTAGCGGTCAGTGGTGACAAGTTTGTTAGTCGATCGCAGCTGCCCATAGTTCCAGCGTATGCATACACAGACTACAAAAGTCAGGGCCAGTCGTTGACATATGCTATAGTGGACTTACAGAGCTCTAAATCGCTTCAGGGTGTATATGTGATGCTTTCGAGAGTCCGATCTCTCCGCGGGCTACTCATTCTCCGTCCGTTCAATGTGATCAGAGTGTGCGATCATGTGAGACAGGACGTACGAAACGAATTCAAACGCATCCGGGCGGACGATGAGACCACCAAGAATAAGTATCTTCAATCTGGCAGAGCAGTTCCGGTTACGGATTTCGACATCCCTGATGAAATTGAGTACTAGGGACTGCGCACTGAGTGCCACCAGATCTGTCAGTGATAGCACCGAAGGCCATGCAGGTGCCATGGCAGTATTGCATACGGGTGGGAGCAGTGGACACGGGTCTTGGACCGAATCCGCGTCTATATACATAGTGGAGCCGAGTCAGGTTGCTGTTGGGTAAGTCGGCGAGTGGGTTGACTCTGTCAAAGTGCGCGACGTGTTTGTTCATAGCCGGTGGGAATGTACCGGGCGCCGCACGCGGGGGTCGACGGAGAAGGTAGTTCAACACAAGCTTTGTTCGAAGGGGTGGATGACAAAGCGTGCTACTTGTCTGCGTTCAATTTATCATGTTAGAACGCACGGCAGAATTGGTAGGTGCTCCCTGTAAGCCCATCAACTTGTGGACAACCCTGTGGGATCCGGGAATTAGCATATTGCAATTGGGCGATCATGTGTGTCTTACATCGTGACGGCAAGGTAAGCCTTCTGTGTGTCGGCGAGGTGCATGTCGAGCACTTGACTGCCATCTTCGGTGCGCCTCATTACGATGAGCTCTCCTGCAAAAGACGGGCATGTACCGATGCAGCGGAGGGCAATGTTTCCGGCTGAGACGGGCTGCACCGGCAGTATGTAGAAGACGGTGTAGTAGTCCCACTGGTTCTCGTCGTTGAGGGCTATCCTGACGCCGTCCGATCCTCCCACACCGGCTTGCAACGTCCAGCCATCCTCGATGAGAGGGCGATCGCCTGCAGGTGCGCCTGGGTGGTAGTCGGATACACGACGGATGTACTGCGCTTTTGCGCGGCTGTTGAGCGGGAAGACGAACACGCGAAGAGGCCCGGTCTGGTGGATTTGTCAGCCCGGTCGTGGTTGCGCCGTAGAGTGCATACTTACCACGCGCCGTCTCCACGTCAGCTGCGTGTACGCGCCTGAGTTCGTTCGACCTTGCATATTTGCGTGTGACGATGGGATGGTTATCGTACGGTCCATTGGTTTCTCGCGACGTATTTAAGCCTCTGCGGTAGAGCGCGCTCGAGTATACGCATCCACGCCGGCATTCGGAGGGTGATGGGTCGCGACTTTGGGTCGTGAACATCAGAACATGTGAGATGTGTGCAGGCTTACGATGACGTCCATTGCGATACCGGTGCAGACACTATTGATGGCGGAGGATGATCGAGGCTCGATGCGTCGTGGTGTCGGTTGCAAGAGAGACAGTGTGCGTGGGACGAGTGGACGTCAGTAGAGAGTGACGTCATGGCTTGATCCAGATCTCAGCGCGGGAATTACCGACAGATCATACTTGTGCTCAACAGTGCCGCGGTTGTGTTTCCCGCAGTCAAGTCGACGCGATGGCTGAACCTATTAAAGACTGTGACACTCTCAGCTTTGGGACCCTCAGGATCAGCTATGGTCCCTGTTCCCCGTCGTCGTCGTCGCGCTGCTGTCCAGGGCACGGCCAAGGCTTCCGCCAGTACTTCTGTCGCACTGGAGGCGGTAGTCGACCCGCTTCTGCGACTCCGTGGGTTCCTTAATCTGGCCGTCAATCGTATGAAACGTGCATTGACCACATGTAATCCCAGCACCTCCTCCTCTCCTGCGCCACCGCAGCGTTTTGACGAGTCTTCACCGCCACCCGGTTCGTCGCATGCGCGCGGAAAGTCCAGAGCTCGATTCGGGAGGTTCTCCTCCGGACTATTTCGGGGATCGGTTCGTCCATGTTCCAGTTATGTGCAAGGGTGGCATCTGATCAGGCTCTAGGACATATACACCTAAAGCAAATGACGTGATCCTGGACAGATGTGAGTGTCGCTCGGGGATGGTTCCACATGACACTGACGAGCATGTTTGTTCTTCTGTACAGACTGTGTCCTCGGACTTCTAGGGCGTGGATCGTTCGGTACCGTCGTTCGAGCAAAAGACCGCATCACCAATGCGAACGTTGCTGTGAAGTTGTTGCACAGAGACACCGATCTGAATGCAGATCCAGACCGGGAGAGGCGTACGTATCAGAAGCTCCTAGCTGGGTGTCGGCCGCAGATAGAGTGAGTGACTGTGTCGCTATCCGCGAGGGTTTCCTATCTCACGCCACACACAGGCTCTTTGCGGCCGTCTTGGACAGCGGCGGACATGGGGGGCATGCGTGTATAGTCTTTGACCTCTGTCAGAGCACGTTGTACGACATCGCGCAGGGCTTTTGCGGGCTGACACCACTTCCAGGGAGGCAGGTTATGGAGATCTCGTATCAGATTCTATCCGGCGTGGCCTGTGAGTAGTGTTAGCTGAATCAAACCGTGCCGGTTGGATTGATTGTGATATCCTTGAACAGACCTGCACTCGCTTGGTATCATCCACGCAGACCTTAAGCCAGACAACATTGCTGTGCGCTCCGCTAACACGGTCACCATACGATGGTTGGACACGATCACCGGCTTTCACGACAAGGTGCGTACATGGGGTACTTGGAGTGCAGCCTCGGATCACTGACATCGGACACAGAAAATCCTTGCTTCCAGTCAGATATGCATCTTGGACCTGGGTTCTGCTGTCGAGTTTTGCAAAGAGCCGGAAGCCCTGTTCCATCGCATAGGCAATCGGAGCTATCGTGCACCGGAGATCAGTATGGGTCAGTACGTGTTGGCCTTGACAGGTTGTGCTCTGTCTGATGGTTTCTGCACAGGTCTTCCTTGGGGGTTCGCAGCGGACACTTTTGCGATTGGATGCATCATCGCAGAGCTGTACCTCAGTGCCCATCTGTTTCCCTCGTCGTTGTCTTCCGATCGTGAGCACGTCGCGATGGTTGACAAGCTCCTTGGTCCGTTTGATGAGGCGTATGCGCGGTCGGTGGAGGAGAAGCGTCCAGGCACGTTCTCTCTTGGCAATCCAGTGTCTGTCATCTTCCCACCCCCGGATGTCACGTTTGCCGCGGACGAACATGTAGAGCCGATGAAACGGCTTCAGGAAACGAGGCTACTCTCGGTATGTGAACGCCTTAGTTTCTGCGGCGGGTGCTGATGTGATCCATTGATCGTCTTTCTGTCAGGGCCAGATACACAACAGCACGTTCCACCACCTGCTTCAGCGACTGATGGCGCCCAATCCATCAGACCGGTTGTGCGTCGGAGATGCCGTGAAGCACAAGTATTTTGACACCCTCGCTCAGTTGCAGTGGCAGTGAGCCACGGGCGTGGTGGGTGCCCGCGCACAGCCATAAGTATACGTGGTGCAGTAGTTTGTTTCGTCGGTTGTATATGTATGGATATTGCATGGGTCGTGATTCATCGTTTCCGCTTAGTTCTTTGCATTTCTTGGCTCGGATCTGTTTCGCTGCGCGGCCCAAAAGCTTTGAGACCTGTTAGCCTAGTGGTTGGCACGGCCACCGGAAATCGTGGGTTCGAATCCCGACCAGAGCCTCTTGTTTCTTCACAACTTCCTGTTTTGTTCTCACGTGCCCACTGGGAAAGCCTGGGATTGCCAGATCATCAGCAGGGGGGCGTTGTTGGTTGACGTGCGACGACAAGTACGTGTGCTGAATGTCGACAGTCTTCCCGCAGACAGCGCTCCGACTCTTGCTAACGCACATACCTGACACCCCGACTGGTGTCTTGGACGCTTCCAAGTACTCACTGCTCAGTAATTTACCTCATATGCGGGTATTTCTGGTTTAACGGGAACTTTCGTCATCCAGGCACGACATGTTCGCGACCGTCCACCTTCCGTCGGTCAGGAACGGTGGTCGATCGACAATCTCGCATGGTGTCTTCCATTTACGAGCCCAGGTCTCATGGTATTTCGCTCACGGCGAAGGCTTCAGGATCCGTTCAAGACGGCATCCGGCCTTTCATGTTGCGAGGCAAAGTGCAATTCAGGAGCGGGTCACCGTGGTACATGCTGATACGATGTGTATACACTACGAGGAGGGTGGGGCTTGCGTTGTCACGCTGCTCGGAGGCACCGGTAGCGGCACATCGGCCAAGGCTGGGAATTCCTCGGCTGCAGCCCAGACGTCGATATACGCCTGTACCCTGCTAGCGGCGAAGTAGGACACGAAGTTCCAGTAGTCCTTCCTGGTCCCAAACTTGATCTTTTGCACAGTAGCAGCGAGATCGTCCATCGTCCTGTTCTGCATCAACATGGTCATCTGCTTCTATCGGATTTGGGGGTGAGCGACTGGTTCGAGTCGGTGCCCGTGGAATGTCTGACCTCATCGCAGACTATAGTCCAACCCTCTTGTATCGCTCGCCACACCACGACCGGTGCCTCGTCGTTTGCGAGCGTAATCATGAGCCAGTCTAGTAACCGCTCGTTTGTCTCAGCAGCGTGTGTCTGTCAAGAGGCCCATGTACGTACTGCGGTTGTTGTGCATCTCGCTGACGAGGACTTTCGCAGGAACCCACTCATCCTCTCCGTTGCTGCGCGTAGACTTGTGGACGAATGTAGCGAACAGAGCTCGTTCACATATGAAGTGCGTCCTCAAAGCCATCATGGGAGCGAGCGCGTCCATGTCGAACGGGTGGGTGGATCGTGTCAGAACCTGCGAGAGGGACAGCAGGTGGAAGTGGGCGGTGGAGTACAGGCAGTCGTCGGTCTTCGCAAGGAGGGTGGGTAAGAGGCGCAAAGCAATTGCGTCACCACGGACATCCAACTTCCGCGCATCATGCCATCAGCCCAACTTTGCTCTGCCTTCCCGGCAACCGGTGGTTCCGGCATAGCCCGGTCCTGTGTCACGCATCAGTGTGCGGTTTTTCAACAAATCACCATGCCAGGAGCAATAGCGGCCAGAGCTCAAGTGCTACGTCATCGCGTTGATGCGTCGTCGACATAGTACGTTATGGTGAGCATCATTGTGCGTCGTCTGTTCTCCGAGGCCGGCGTTCATGGCAGCTCCAGCACTTAGTTGTTGAGAGCTGTTCGAGGTTGTTTATTACGCTTTCGCACTTGCACTCCGTCGACGGTAGGGGATTAGCGTATAAAGTCCAGCGGTCCTTATCGCTCGATCTCAAGACGAAGAAACATGGAACAGGTACGCAGCAGAGACTTTAACAGTGCTGTCACTCGCCGACGCTGATTGAGGCTTCTCTGGCGGTGACAGCTTGGGCCGAGATCAAGTCGTGCTGCCCGTAGTCGCCGGATCCGCGTGCACAACGAGCGGGTGCAGTATTTCGTGCAGCAGGTCGGTGCATCATTGCTGTTTGTTCCGCACGGTTCACTCATTGCACGTGCAATTGCTCAGCGGGTTGTCCCAGAGGCACGTCGTGTGCTCATCTATCTGCCCGATGACACGCGGCCCCGGTTGGTGTTGCTGGGTACTGGGGACGACTGGGATCCAAACTGCGGCTGCCCTCCTTATCCCGAAGATCTGGATGTGACGGAGTGGTTTCCAGAGAATCGTGCAGTGTCGAGCCTCGAGCGGTTCCCTGGTACACAATGCCACCTTGGGAACGGCTACGATATCATCTCACTCCGTGGAAGCGGCGTCGGACGACGCGCGGGCCATGAGAGTCACGAATGGGCACAGGCAAATGAAACACTGCACCGTCTGTTCTCCATTGAATGGATGGGCCCGCTCATCGCCGTGAAACGTGCACGGCATCACAGTGGCCGGGCAATCAATATCACGCCCGCGGAGGTGTCGTTGATTAACGCTGTCGTAGAAGGGTACGTGCACACTTCCGGGATCTCAGAGACGTATGGCTGACGTATGGCCGTCCTTTTCAGTTGGCTTATTTCTGAGATGCGTCTGTCCAAGGATGAGCAGACTGCCTCCCAGCGCAGTATTAGCCCGACGGACGTTCAAGCTGGTAGCGTTGATTTGCGGCGCACTACATAGCAGTACTTAGCAGTCGATAATGCAATCGTATGCGATGATGCTATGTTCATTTCAAGTAATGTAGGGAACATCGTGGCATTGAGGAGATGATACAGACGCTTGTCGTAAGCCGGGTCGACATTCGATTACAAATGGCTGTAGTAGTACCTCTTGATGTCAGCACATAGGCTGAAGAGCTGCATGTACTCGGGGGTACTTGGAATGCGGAGTGTGTGAAGGACAGTCAACGCCGGTGTGGTTCCTTTGACGAACGATATTGAAGAGATGATCTGGAAAGGAGGGCTAGACCGTCAGAGAACTTCACCGTTGGCAACATCGTTCTGTTTGGAGGCTGACCTCCCCCATGTACACTGTCCACTCCTCGGTGCACATGTTGATCATTTGCGCCTTGTCTGGTTCTGCTGGATAGATGCCTACACCCCCTATAAAATTGAAGGTGAGCGAGCATGGAACGTGAGCCCCGAGTGGCGGTGCGTTCAGCCTCCATAGGTTGAATGATGCTCACAATGTGATCTCGCAATGCCGGTCGATAGGTCTTGTACCTCAACAACGTTTATCGTCGCGGGCCCGAATTGCGCTTCGTCGTCACCCGCCAGGATGGTGCTGAATTGTGCGTTGTGTATGGTGAGGTGAATCTGCATGATCCTGACAGTGACGGTCAGCGTTTGTATCCAGGGAAGGGGAACGGACCGTGTATGGGAAACGTACGATGATGCAGTTGGGGTGAAAGAAGGGCACGCAGGAGGCTGCGGGGTTGCGGGGGTCGAATGGAGAGGTGGAGCCATGGTCACTGGAGTCAATACATTTATGATGTTTTGTTCACGATCGCGAGGATGCTTGTGGGAGAATCGCCGTACTTTACATGCCTACAGAGTGGGAAATTACGCAGCGCCTAGATGGCAATGAGAGCGGGAGATTTCAGGATTTGCTGGTTGTCGTATGGAGGGACGGGCATGGTTGCGAGGGGCATGATCGGAGATTGATTGTTGAGTATCAGTGCTCTTGTGTCCTTGTATGACATTGATGACCTCGACCTGGTCAAGGAGTGTCAAGGACCAGCAAAGCGATCGTCCTCGCGATGCATTCTCGGGCGTCTTTCCGACTTCTTCGTATGCCAATTCCGGACAGGGTCGCGATATGCAGATCTTTGTTAGGCGCGCCTACGGTCGGAACCACTGCCATCGGGTCTTCAGCATCACCACCAACTGTGTTCCCACTGCCGCTTATTTCGTAACTTTGAGGCGGCGTCGTTCACTAGCATGTGGCAACATGGGCTGTGTCGTGTCGCCGGTGTGGGCTATCTCTGCAGCGGCCGTGATGTTGTCAGTACCACATCGCGGTTGTCTGGGGTTTCCTTGGCCAAGCAGTGGGCTAGATGTACTGCTGCGGGAGATCTTCGATTCCTGCACGTCATACTGTCTCTCATAGACGCGCTGACTGTCGGAAGACCATAAAGCTCGGGACGAATCCATGTTGGACACCGAATCCGCACGCGACACAATCTGTCGCATTTGGTGGTGGTACGTGGCTTGCCACTCTGTGAGCTGGTCGCTGATTGGTGCTAATGGGATACTTAGGTGTCATGGCTGCGACGTTTTCAGCGCCTTGCATCAAGACGTTTCCGCTTGATCCGGAGACGGTCTTCCAGATCGCATGCATGCTGGATTTGCGCGACCGCCATGCCCTGCTCTTGACATGCCGTTGTGTCACCACATCATTGCTCCGGTCCTTTACCGGTCCCTACGACTCTTCATCCCTGATATGGGTGGCTTGCCTTGGACGCGGCAAGACAACCGTCCGTTCAGGACCCTCATCGGCCTTGCCAAGTCCATGAGAGTCTGCCCGTCGTATTCTCCCCGTGCCAATTGCAACCCGCACCATCTTGTCACAGTTTCCTATTGCTCGTGGGGAAAAGACGGGGATATCCGTGCCATCCCGCTTCTTGCAGAGATCCTCCGGGCCACGGACAAGCTGCGATACCTCCGGATTGATGTGTCCGCTTCAGCGGTGCCCATCATTCTGGACGTCTTTCGACGTGCCGGGGTGATGATCACTCCTTCCAGCATGCTGTCGAGCCCCGGGGAGGAACCGAGCAGGAATGTGCTGTCCCAACTGCGCAGTGTGCGATCTTCCAGGCTGCCAATTGTCGACGCTCTCATGCGGTATCGGTCTCTCGATACGGTGTACGTCGACCTTGGACCCAGGAAGCGGTCTACGTTCTCCAAATTTCTGCGAGCGGACGCGCCGTGGAATGCGCACCGCATGCGCCGACTTGCGCTCAGTCTTGGCGGGTACCGCCGTAATGGAGAGCTCATGGTGACCATCCTCTCGGCTTTCCCCTGCTTGGAAGAGGTAGAGTTCCACGGCTTCCCGGCTGAGGCCATTGCCAAAGTTGTCTGCGTGAGTCTTTGTTTACTTTCACCGATGTCTCTGCTGAAACTGTTGGCTAGGACGTGCTCATTATGCTGCACAGTAACCACGCGCTTGCACCGCGCTTGGAGGTGTTCGCGAACAACTAT
>MARA01000090.1:0-41940 GCA_001792895.1 Lentinus brumalis | reverse complement strand
AAGCACCTGCCCGATCGCGTCCCCAGTCGCATTCCCCAGGTACCACGCATGCACGATCGCAGCCACCTCGTCCGCCCATGGCATCGTGATGCTCGACCCGCTCTGCGTCACGACGATCGTGCGCCTGTTCGCCGCCGCCACCTTCCGCACGAGCTCAGTCCGCGCCCCGGGAGCGCCAGCGTCGTCCGGTCGTACCCCTCCGTCTCCCAGTCCGCGTTGAGCCCGACGACGGCGATGACCGCGTCCGCCTCCTGCGCGAGCTGCACGGCGGTCGCCATCAGCTCGTCCGGGTGCTGCACCTCCGCGCCGCCAAGACGCACACCCCCGTTCGCGTCCATGAGCGCCTCGACGGGGTCCTCGTCCGCGGGCGCACGCACGTTGCAGAACTCGACGAACACCTTGTGCTTGACCCCGGCCTTGAGCTTGAACACGCCCGTCTCCTCCGTCGAGCCGCAGTTGAAGAACGCCTGCCCGCGCGTCTGCTTCGTCCAGTTGTCGATGACGAGTTGGTCGTCGATGAAGAGCTTCGCGCGGCCGGCGGACAGGAGGCCGAACTCGAAGTCAGTGTCCGTCTCCCGGGGCTTGAGGAACCCGCGCAGGCGCAGAGTGAACCGTTTCGTGAGCTCTCGAGGGTAGTCGTCGCTGCAGCGAGACGTCAGCAACAATGCTACTGGGGCTCAGGACATGCGACGTACCTCAAGAAAACGCGCGTCTCGTCAATGTAGCGTGTTGCTGTAACTGCAGCCAGCGGCGTCATGCTATCGTTGTCCTCGTGGAGTGGAAGTATCCCGTCCAGCCGGGCTTGCCGTCTTCAGTCACGATCTCGTTCTCGAGAGTCGGCATCTGCATGTAGGCTGCGTGGAACAGAATGAGCAACTCTGCTTGATCGGTCCGTGCGTGGGCGACATACCTCGTGCACCCTCGGAGTACGTGACCTCGACGTCGGGAGCGACGTCGCCGAGAGCAGAGACGATGCCCTCGTACGGCGTGACGAAGAAACTCGGCTTCAGCGCCGCAGATCCACCTCCGCTGAGCACAGTCGCCTTCGCATTCCCCCTATGATAGCGATCTTCTTCAAACCTTGCTCCTGTGGCATCGGGGCATCACGTCAACACGCGATACCGACATGACTTCGCGTCACTCACCTTGGGCTTCAAGGGAAGGATGCCTCCCTCGTTCTTCAGGAGGACGATGGACTCGCTGGCGACCTTGGTCATGATCTCCCTTCCGCTCTGCCGGTCGCCAGTCTTCTCCACGCGATCTCCGTCGAGGACCTGGGCGACAGTCAGCGATCCTCCCAGCCTTCGAGTAGGCTCTTGAACGCACCTCGGGAGCTGCAGCAGCGCACTTCTGCACGAGTTCAAGGACCTTGGCGGCGCGTTCTTTGACTGTACGCTTCGTGATCTTCCTGCTCTCAATCCTGTATGTGGTCAGCCCCACGTGAGTAGGAGCGGTGGCAAATACAGGTAGGACACTCATGAGCGGTTCATGAGGTTAAGGGTACGCCACTTGTTCGTCCCAGGCATCTCGAGGTCAAGTCCGGCGTTGATAGCGTGGTCAATCGAGTAGACACCGAACCTGTATAAGGCGAGCAAGTTGATTCAAGTCCTCCCATCGGAGTCCTGGCAGAGGAACGTACCAGTCGCTCATGACCGTAGCGTTGCTGCCCCACTCTTTCCGGAGGATATCGCCGATAATGTAGGAATTTTCGGATACGTGTGTCCCGTTCACCCGGTTGTACCTGTCAGGAGTGGATATGAGCGAAGACCCAATTCAAGAACACGAGATTACCTACGCAGTCATGAATGCCCACGGCTTGGCGTACTTCTCCGCCAGCATGAATGGCATAAGGTAGATCTCCCTCAGCGCACGCTCGGTCATAGTAGAATCGTAGCCGAACCGATCGTTCTCTTTGTCGTTCCCGACAAAGTGTTTGATGCAGGCGCCGATCCCGCCCTCCTGGAGACCCTTGCAGTACGCCGCAGCGACCATGCCGGAGAGATGGGGGTCCTCGGAGTACGACTCGAACGAGCGTCCCCCGAGCGGGTTGCGCTGAATGTTGCACGTCGGGCCGAGCAGGACAGACGCAGCCTTGAGCTTCACCTCTTCGGCGAGGAGCTCCCGGCTCATGCGCTCGATGAGTGCGGTGTCGAAGGTAGCAGCCATGGCGGTGGCGCTTGGCAAGCACTTCGCGGGGGTGCTCATGAAGCGGCGCGCACCTGATGAGGAGGTGAGCTCAGCGTGAAGTTCTCACCAGTAGGCGACGAACACACCGTTGGGACCGTCGGTGACTTTGATTGCAGGGACTGCGAGACGAGGGCCAGCGTGCGTGTGCCAGAAGCCAACGCGGCCGTGAGCAGACACGCTTCGTCAGTGGTCAGTTGGAGACGGACGCCTTGGCGAAGTCTGAGGGAGGCGCGGCGTGTGATGTGATTGGTTCCCCTCGAGCAGGGAGGAGGGGTAAAGGGAAATCGCCCCGTGTGCTTCCCGTTCTTATACAGAAACAGAGCACCCCAAGGAGGCGCTCCGAAGGTACTCGAAACTCTTCTAGCTCTTGGAAGTTGGTACCCGCGGTTGGTGGTGTAGTCGATTGATTGACCAGTCAGCTGCCTCTTCTGTTGGGCATCGGACGCATGGGCGAGATCCCCACGCGTTCACATAGGACGTTTGAACTGATGAGTGCAGTTTTGTGAGTCTCAGACCGACAGACAGGTGCGCAAACCGATCCCAGGCTTTGCGATACTAAGTCAGTATGCCTCGAGTGGGAGAAGCTGCCGCCTCTGCTTCGTGCTCGGGAACGCGGCAGGAAGAAAAGGGGTTAAGATACAAAGGCTGCTCACCTGTGCTCAGCGCCCGACAACAATCAGAGGCAGGACATCTGGGACATGTGAGTTGCATGTGAGCTCAAAGGTCGCGAAGACGTACTGTAAGCGGCGTATCCCGGAAAGTCCTATCCTACATGTCCAGCCACAGAGTTGCCATGGCCGTTGAGGCGCGGCGTGTGATTGACTCCCTCGAGTGCGCAAGGGAGGAGGGATCGCCCCGTGCTATACAGAAACAGCTGCGTCATCGCTCGCAGGACCCGCGCTTGTCGGCAGGGCCCGATGACGTGCCTGGCACCTCTAAGTACACTCTGTTCTACGCACTACGCTCGCACTCGATCGCACTCTGATGACTGCTCTGGCACCCGGCGACTCGATACTGCGCTCGTCTGCCCCACACGCCTCGACAACACGCGACTAACACACCGGGTGTCTACCCCGCGTCCCATCCTCCCGTCCTGCCGCCCGCCCACACCTCGCGCCCTCCACGCGTACGTCCACGCCCGAGTCTACAAACGCGGAGAATCTGGCATATGAATGCAGTACGACCGGTCAGTTGCCCGCTGTTGTCTGTCTAATGCCGCGTTACTCACCATGAGCGTCCGCGTCGGACAGGTCACCAGTGTGGAGCGGAGGGCGTCGGCCCTTGCGCGTGTCGTGAGCGGCGGTGACCGAGACAGAGAACACGACGACGACGGCCGGAGACAGAGGGCGTGAGTGGAGGAGGAGCTGGTCGACGGCGCAGGGAGATGGCGAGGGAGAGGGCAAGGAGACCTAAGTCGCCACCCCGTCACCTGTGAGCTTATATCTCCCTCAGCCCGTGTGCCCGCGAGCAAACATGCCACGCCTACACCCGCCCAGGCCATCCGCCGTAGCAAGGGCATTTCCTGTTTCGTGCTTCCGAGTACCGCCGTCTGCGGCGGTCGCGTTTCCTGCTCGGGATGTATGCGGTCAGTGCTTCCGATCGCGCCGTCAGTGAGTAACAATTCAGCGCACACTTTGGCAATTACTGCTGATTCGTATCAGAAGGTACTACCAGGCAGAGCGCACGGTTCTGTGCCTCTGAAGCAGCCGGCCCCGCTGACGACATTGTTCATTCTTTCAGTACCGAACACCGCCGCCACCTGAAGTCTCCAACCCGCCCAGAATTTTGAAGGCGTTACTGACCCGGGATCGTGCAGGTGCAGACCATGCGTCCAGCTCACCACACGCTCATAGGCGAGTGTTCACCGTCCCGACTTGTGCGGCACGCTGGCAGCACCAAATGTCAATCTAAGTACAAGACTCGAAGCCAACGATGTCGTGCCGGAAGGTCGAGATCTCGCTCCTCACATCTACCGACAGGCACGCATGACGCGCGGACGCATCGCACGCTCAGGTTCGTGCGTGTTCGCCGTCCCGAATTGCGCTTCGAGTGTCTTGCTGACGCGACCGTGCAGATCGTCGAAGCGAGCATCTTGCAAGGTCTCGCTGGCAGTTCACTCACTCCTCCAGCTACGGCATTGCGCTGGGGCTCGCCGCTCAGCTCCGTCCGTCGTCAGTTGTCCGCATACACAGTGCGCACTGAGTCCCTCCACGTGCAGAGGGCGGGAGGAACTCGAAGGTCGCACGGAGCAGTCGGCGACTCCGCGGATCGAGCTTCTCTCCGAGCTCGCGCGCAGCTGTACGGTGCATCCCCCATGACCGCACCCGAGCACGCTCGACGCAACCTTCAGAGGCCCTGGAAACGGAGAGCTGGTGTCCGTGAGTTCGCACGAGCCACGGCCACCGCGTAGCAGCCTCAGGTACTGTTTCGCTCGCCGCCGACGCCGCCTCGAGGCTCGCTGCAGTACCCGTCCCCGTCCCCGTCCCGTCTCTGTCTTCGTACGACGTACGTTCCCTCCAGGCTCCAGGCTCCAGACTCGAGCAGACCGCAGGGCCGCGCAAAGCAGCTCCCATGAGCCTCGGAGGTCTGTATTCTGCACTGAGAACTCGGACGACACGGGGAACTCGGACTCTCCACGCATGAGAGCGTGGTTCGTCGCCCGGACGCGAAGAGGAGGACGGACGTGGAAGAATGCTCGACCTCTGGCGACCGAACGACGGGACGACGGGGCGGGACTGCGCAGATGTTCAGCACAGGGCCAGGTACGCGCTGTCACGATCCACGCATCGCTCCTCCCGGCCGTAACGGTAGACGACCTCGGGTACACGGTCTCGTGCGCAGGGATGGGATGAAGACGCCGTTTGCGCTGCAGGACTGAGTCGTGCTGGCGAGGATTGAGGTGCGGATGGGGTCGGACTCGCCGTGTCGTGTCCTGTTGGTAGAGTACAGGAAATACAGACACCGCTTTTTCGAAGCTCCGAGAGATTCAGAGGACAGTTCAAGCTGGCTGCGTCCAGCTCGGTCGTCTCTGACGAGTGTTTCCACCGGTGCTACGCACTTCGGGCAGCACTTGCTTGAAATATTGAGATTGTCGGCACTCGAGCGAAACTGTGGTGTGGCCCGAGTTTGTGGCTTCGTTTCGGACTTGATATCTCTCTGGATGCGAGGAGAGAGTCCTGGCCTCGTCCTGCAGCAGCATCAATCTCAGTACTCGACGATCCTTACCAGAATGATGCTCTGCCCCTCCGCCGTATACTTCTCTTCAACATCTTGGTACCCCAGCTAGAGAGCCGCAATGCTTCACGGGGAACTTCAGAGCACAGAACGCTGACACTCCCTCCCTTGAATAATCGTCGTGTCTCGTGTCGGTGTCTGTACATGTAGGATCGATGCGACCGTCCCGTCGACTCTCGAGAGCCCCGCTCGCCATGTTCTTGAACCGCGAGACACCTGTTAGCTTCAGTGACAACCCCAGGGACTTTGCTCACGGCGCCGTGCTTGCTGCGCCGAGTGCGGCTCGCATGTGGCATGTGCAATGTAAACCTGTCGCCTACAAGACGGGCTGAGATGGTACCCGGATCCATACCGGCCCTATTGAAGGCAACATTCGACCGTCGCATGTAACGTGTTGAGCTTCGAGTACCGCTCGGATGCGCAATGTACACCTACCGGACATGTCGTCTCGAAGACATTGCATCGGAATGGATACCCGGACATCGGTGCTTCTGTGGACTGTCGCAATAGCATGGTCCATCCCAGTGCGAAGGGCAACTGAGGCTAGGCCCACTTCCCTTGCGAAGTCGGACTGGTATCGAGCCTGTATGCTACTAGAACCTTGCGTTCGTACTCCGAGAAATAGAGACGGTCGCGTGCCAGCGACAGGTTCATGCGTGAGGCGGCCGCCGCACTGGTACGTCTGTCTCGCTGGCTCTGCGAGAGCAGCATGTTCACTGTGCTGTTTGCTGCGTTGCTCTCACACGGGTCCCGGCGGTGAATAACCGGGAAGAATCCTGCTACGCGTCGTTCGGATGTTCTCAGCGTGGAGGTTTTCACCTGGGAACCTTGCCATGATCCAAGCTCACACGTTCTCCCGTTACCCGTACATGCTCGGGTCCCTCGCGAAGTCAGGTTGACACATGCACAACGTTGCGAAGGGCTGCTCGCCGGGAGACCTGAGTCGGCGTATGAGTCTCCCGTTACTGAACGGCTGGTAGTTGCATTGTGAATTCTGACAGCCCCGGGCCTCCTTTGCCTGCTCTTACCGGTTGCCCGAGGCCGCGGTGTGTCCCGGACATCGCCCACCCTCACGGATACAGACTGCTCCGGGTCTGCGCAGTTGTCTATGGACAGAATTTGGCCCAAGTTGCGGAGACATCCGAGCATCTTGCAGGACGCAATGCGAGGTCCCTGGAGACCAGAAGAACATCGCGTCATGCGGCAGGCGTTGCATGATCGGGATGTCTCGCTTGCTCGGCCGCTCGAAGATGGCAGCCTGAGTGTACTGTGTTGACGTAAGTATATCAGCGCGCATCCCGAGTACCCTCGCGTGGTTAAATGCTTGTTCACACGGTCGTCCGTGCTCGAGCTTCTGTGAGAGCTGGCAAGGCCCGCCATCGGCTGGGAATTCGGAGGATGGCTGAGGAGGTCGATGAAGTGCCCCGGAATGGCCTAGCAACTCCTTGGTGACAGCGGTCTGCTGTGCATGTCTTGCATCCTGGGGCCACAGACTCACCTATGCCTCCCACGGTGGCCCTCTACTTAGCCTTGCCTGATCCGTCGGAACTGCGCCTCTAGTACGAAGGCTTCTCAGCCTGTCCCCGTACTCTTCGCCAATTCTCTGGTCAATTCCCTTATCTCTAGACGATTAGATCAGTCTTTTACTGTCCTTCCGGTATGTTGCTATCAATGATACTTCTTATGTCTCCCCTGCCTCTTTCGTGCATTCCGGCGGCTTCCCGCCTCACGGCGCTGTTGTTCCCCTATTGAGGCAAGTCGCGCCCCCTTCCCTTTTGAGTATTCTAACCACTTCTATGTTACAGCTGAGTTTTTGGTCGCGTAGTCTGCGTCCCCGAGAGCGCTCTCCCAGGCCCTCCCCCGCCCGAGAGCGCCCTCCCCTCCGCCACGCAAGCGCCCCCCCCTCCGCCCAACAACAGACTATGCTGCGTGCTCGCTGTCGCGGTCATCGCCACCCTTCCTGGCCGCCTGCCATACCCTCCTTCTCCGCGGTCTGCCCGACATGCAGCGTCGCGCATCGCCAGGCTTGTCGCTGCTACAGAAGCGCGGGGTCGAGTATCGGGGCGTCGGGTGTCGGGGCGTCGGGATGTCGGGGCGTCAGAGCGTCGGGGCATCCGGGGTGTATGTTGCCATGGGTTATCGCTATGGCGCCTCTCCTCAGTCTGGGAAGCATGACGAGGTACGGTACCGGTTGCACTTCTTGCAGTTCTGATAGAAGGTTGACGTGAACACCCTTTTTAGCTTTTACGTCCGGGAAGCTCGGCTCCCAACATCTCCTCCTCAGCCCGCCTCTGGAGCATCTCCTCCCAGTGTCCTTGAGCTGCAAGGAACACATAGATGGGGTGCTGGGACACGCCATAGACTGCGTACTGGCGGAGGGATCCACGGAGCGGGAGGGGAGGTAGGACCTCTAATGCCGCGTGCGAGCGAGAGACCGGAAGGTAATCGGTTCCGACGCAACTTCTCACAGCCTCGGGCTGTCGAGACATGTCGAACGCTGGCTGCAGTCGCTGCAGCAGTCCATGACATTGTTACATACAGCACAGACACCGCAAAGACATGTGCACTGGATCGTAGTATTAGTTCTGCGTTGAAGGTACACAAACAGTGTAGTATCATACAATATGTTGTATCTACAGAGGCACAAGCGATGGCAGGTGTGCCTGGCTTTGGCCACAAACTGTCAGCGGTCTTGCAATGGTAGAGCTTCGATTCCCATGCAAGGACGGCGGCGGCCTTTCATGGCGGGCCGTAAGATGATCTGATTCGTCGACGCAAATGTCTTCTTGTCACCGCAGAAGTTGTCATCAGCCCGAACGCGACATACTGTCCAAGCCGTTCATTGAACATAGATACATGCACAGACTACGGGGATAAGTCTAGAGGCTCGAGGACACATCAGTCCTCCACAGGAGAGGTGTTGCCGCTATCCTCGACCCGGGCGCGCTTCTTCCGTCGGGCGCCGCCGGCCTCGTCGTCGTCGTCATCATCGTTCACGTCGGTCGCCTTGCGACGGCGATAAGTACCACGCTTTTGGCCCTTGTCCGAGCGTGCCTTCCGTGGAGCGACAGCACCTTCAGCGACCTTGCGATCGAACTCGCGCTGCCGTGCTGCAAGCTGAGCCTTGTCGAGGCGTTGGAAATAGCACTTTCCTTCGTCAAGGGCGTCGAGGAGTTTCTTGAGGGGCTCAATGGTAGCGGGGAGACTGCTCGGGCAAGCGAATACCTCGTGCGTCCAACCCACCAGCTCGATAGAATAGTGCAGCACGATATCCTTCTCGTAGGACTTGTACTGCATCACGGCATTCTTGTTGCCGCTTGCTTTGACTGCGAAATGTGGTTAGTTCTTGTAAAATCGACAATAAGCAGCGGCGGCCGCTCACTCACCGAGCAAAGTAGTAATCTTCTCCCGAATCTCGCCCTTGAGCCAATCAGCACGGGCCTTGGAGTTGCGAAGAAAGGCTACGGCATGTCCTTGTGTCAGTCGTCTATCCACTAGACCAACTAGGAATATCTAGTACATACCCATGAGGTCGCAACCAGCAATGGCGAACGCCTCGCCTTGCCCACCGATGGCTTCAACGTCCCACTTCTTGATTGTACCCGTGAGGTATCTGTTGAGTTGTGGGGATGTGAAGAACCATCGAGGGCGAAGCGCGAACTCCGAGTTGTTCTTGAAGAGGCAATAGAAGCCGTCGACACCGACTCGACACTTCAAGGCGATGAGCTGCACGAAGACGGTGAGATCCAGTCCCAATCAGATATCGCAAGGTCACTCTTACCATTTCCTCGACCTTCGCACATGTGTTGTTGACGTCTGCAGTACGTCCTCGTGGATTCACCCGTGTTCCCATCTTGCGAGAGTTGCGTTCATCCTCGAACGACACGGCAAGCTCTCGCTTCTGGGTGTCTGAGAGTGCGTGGTACTCATCGATGTGCTCTCGCTGGAGGTCTAGCAGCGAGGTCGCCTCGCCGGGTTCGGCATCTGACGGTCGAGGCATCAGGTCAGTGTCATGTACTGTTCAAGATCAAAGCAAGTTCACGAGTACTTACCTCGATTTGCTTCCTTCGCAATTTGATGCGACCACGCGTTAAACGAGGAGGACTTCCTGGCCTTCTGCATCGACGCGCCGCCGCTGAACATGAGTCGCAAGTAGTAGTCGGGCTTGTTGCCGTAGGTCTCGGAAAGCCTGACAGCGAGTGCCTGGCAATATTCGTAGAACTTCTCCATCTCCTGCCCGATCGCCTCAGTCTTCTCCTTTGTACGCGCGTTGGTCTCTTGCTGTTGCTCTGTCGTTCGACCGGCAGCTTTCCGCCGTGCAGGGACGAGGGGCGCAGCGGCCACCACGGTGGTCGGTGCATACACGACGGTAGCGGTGACGTTGGATCCCGAGGCTGTCGACGACATGGGAAGGATAGGCTCGGAGTTGAGAAGTTCGCTGGACAGCGGGCAAAAAATAAAGAGGGTGTGCCCGCTACTTGGGGCGCGGGACATGGAGTATTTTCGCTCTGGGTGCCTACCACACAACGCAAGTAGCAATGCGTCTCCTATCCTGGCGGTTGTATATGACATGGGCAGGGATGCACGTCACACGGTGTCAAACCGTCTACTTAACCCCTTGCGGTTGGGTATAGTCTTACGTGTAGAGCAGTTCTGCCTCTTGGTAGAAGCATCGGTGGTCGAATTTACTAGGTACCTTCTCACTCGTGAGCATAAACTTGAAGCCTCGCAACCGAGTCAATGGGGCAAGCAAGAAGAATCATTTGAGATGCCATGATATGCAAGGTAATATACATTTTGAGACCACGCGAACGATACCAGATCGACCAAGAATACGACGCCGCAGCAACGACAGCACCCGAACACGAATATTCCCCTCATGCTCACTGCTGACATTCTTCCTCCAAGCGAAGTGCATCCAGAGTGTCAGCCCTCATGGCGTCCGCGAGCGCGTAGGCGAGCTGCGGTGGACAGTTCTGGATTGCGTGAGAGATCTGCGTCGGCCAGTCCTTCTGGTCGAAGTTGTCTGCGATGTCCTGCAGACGGCAGTGCAGGCTACGAGGCAGGTACTCCCTCATGATAACGTCGTCAGTGGCAGGGCCGAACATGAACCAGGGAGCACGATGGGGCTGCGCAAACGCACGCTGCGGACTGGTCGTGTGGACCGTCGGCGGAGGGGCCGGTGGCGGGGAGCGAACAGCATCCTGACGACGCGAGAACGTCTTCTTCGAAGTCCGAGCCGATCCCGACGCGGCACTGGACGCGGACACCGACGACACCGATGACACGTACGATGTGGACGAGCCTGCCCGTGATGCAGGACGCGTCGTGCTACGCTCATGATGTCCAAAGGTGTCAGCGGTCCCGGAACGGCTTGGAGGGATAGGCAGGATGGGCGAGACAAAGTCATCCTCCGTCGATTGGCGACGTTCTGCAAGATGGTCGTTAGTTCAAGTCAGAACAATAAAGCGAGGGGACTTACTATCTTCCTTGTGTTGCAGCTTGACTCGGAGAAGGTGAATCTCGAGCTCCTGTCTGGCCTTCGCTTCCTCAAGCTCAGAGATCCGGAGGTAGAGCAAGCTGAGGAGGTCCGGAGAAACTGACCGCCGCCCGCCATCCTCGGGTGCCTGCTGCTTCTGCTTCTCAAGCGTCCTGCTCGAGGGACCGGGCTTACTCCCAGTCTCGGAGCGAATGCGAGAGAACGTGCCATCGCCGTCAGCTGAGGTGACAACGTTAGATCGGTTGCACAATCGAAACAGGGCGGGTACTCACCGACAATCTCGAACATGTCCGGATCCCACTCCCTGTCGGTGTCGTTGTCGGATCCCTCTTCGCATTGCTCAGTATCGCGCTGCTGAATGGCACGCTGAGAGTCGGTGACGACATGCTGAGATGCAGCGGTGATGCGCTGAGGAGTAGGGGCGGCACACCGGACAGTAGGGGTGGTGCGCTGATGAGTAGCGGCGGCGCGCTGAGAAGTAGCGACGGCGTGCTGAGGAGTAGTGGTGGCGCGCTGAGGAGTAGCGGCGGTGGGCTTGGGGTAGCAGCGGCACGCTGAGGGGCAGGCGCGGCAGCAGGCTGAGGGGCAGGCGCGGCAGCAGGCTGAGGGGCAGGCGCGGTGCCAGGGAGCTGGTCTCCGGGGGAGTAAATCCCAGCCAGGAGCGTCTCAAGCTCGCCGGGGGCTCGGCCGTAGAAGACCCAGGCTGGCGAGCCTGCATCCGGTACTATCGGCCGGCCGGCGCTGCGGTAGCTGAGTATCGTGGTGGCGTTGGTCTTGCCCCAAGATGTGACATTGCTGGCCTTGTCCCAGCGGCGCATCTCAGGCACGGCGACCTTCTCGGCGAAGTACTGTGCCATACGCGCAAGTGCGACCCAACCTCGGGGTGCTCCTTGACGAGGACAGTAGGGATGTACGCCTCCATCTTGGCTTCCTCCGGGATTGCCGATGTATTCGGAACGCGTGTGCCTTCGCAACGGAGAAGGAAGGATGCGCCGCCGCCTGCACGGTCCATGATAGTCAGCTAGAGAGGAGGTCAGCGTGCAACTACTTGGTAAACCTGACGTACTCACATGGTCGTAGACTGCCTCAAGAACCAAGTTGTCAAGGCCATCACGCCATTTGAGGACGGGGTCTTTGTTGACTACGGAGTAGAGGGGTGGAAACGCTGGAGCTGGACGTCGTGCTTGCCATCGCGGGTGGCGCCAGCAGTCAAGAAGCCCAACGCCATGCCGTGAAGAACCTTCTCAGAAACCCCCTGGAACACCCCGGTGTGACGCAAATTACGATCGATGAGGAACGAAGAGAATCGTCTTTTAGGTACGACGATTCCTGCCAGCGAAGGTAACGACAACTGATGTCCGTGGGAAAGTTGTTGGAACTCCGATAGTCAGTGGTAAGTGATTACATAAGCGCATGTAACAACCAGGTAAGAAACTTTCTTATGCCTGAAACCCCAGATCGAGGTTAGGAGTGCACAGCTTTAGGGTTGGCTTCGCGTTCAAGCGCCGTTTGCTGGACTTGGTGTCTCTTGCCTTCGTACTTCCACTGTCCGCTCTCGCGTCCCTCTCACGACACCTGCAACGACGTTATACGCTTGCAGAGTGATCATCTGAAAGGTCTCCTCTAACTACCTGTTGCCATCCACGCTCGTTACGATACTCTGTTGTGCCAATGGTCGGCCACTACACCCTCAAGAACGGTGAGCCGGTGTACATTGAGGAGAGCGAGCTCCCTCAGGTAACGTTGTTCATTCATTCTCTGTAGTCAGAGGCGTGGAATGTAGAAGTAGTCTATTAGTCGATCAATCTAACGATTTCCACCTGTGGTAAGGCCCCGCAACCTGCTGCCAGCAGTCCCAGTCCGTCCGCCCCCCCCTATGCACTGTCTGCTCCTGCTATGGGCAATGTCCTGCTCAGCCACGTTGCGCAGGAGGTAAGTTATGAAACATATGGTTTGTAATGGGAAAAGTCAAGGCCTAATTCCTCTGCGGTGAGATGCGTAAGGACGCCAACCTGCGCGGCGCGCTGGAGAACTTCTCTCCCCCAGACCTTCATGAGCAATGCCGGGCTCATGCGGCAGACCTTGTCAAGAGTCATTCGCAGGCTGCAGAGATGCTGCTCCTGCACAAGGAGACCGCGGCGATCGAGCTCGTCAGGAAGGATCGTGAGATTGAGGGTCTGCTCGCCCAGTTGGCGGACGCACGCGCAAGCAATGCGCTTCTGGAAGCACAGGTGGACAGAGAAGCTACCGCGCGACTCGCGCGGGACGTCGAGGTGTCCGAACTTCGACGACAACAAGAACGCGAAATATCCGCGCTTCGCGTCCAGCATGACAATGCAATGTCCTCGCTCAGGTCAGCGCATGCTCAAGAGGAGGCACGTTTTGCCGCGGAACGTCAAACCCACGCCGCGGACCAGACGCGGTGGCTATCGGACACCAGTAGTCTTCAAAACCAGCTCCAAGGAGTCAAGAATCAGCTCCAGAGCGTGACAAACCAGCTACGCACGGCTCTGGGGGCCTCAAGGTCGCAGCACGCGCAGATCGCGGTGAGTCCTCTCACGTTGAACCCTCAAATTAGGTGCTCATCAGGAATCGCTGTAGCCCCTCCGGCAAGCGCAGGTATGTCTGAGGGTACTCTCTCGTTATCGTCTATTTGACTGAGTCGTTCGCCAGGAACGTCTCGAACAGCAGCTGCAGGATGCCCGGGCAGCCCTTTTCTGCCGTCTTTGCACGGATGAGGCCAATCTGGTCACCAACATGTGCGTGATCGCGACACTAGCTTCTGTTCCTGGAGAACTTGACCTAACCGCCTTTGCAGATATTCCTGCTGCCTAGCTACTGTGTGCCAGGTCTGTGCAGATAAGTGGCGCAACGAGCAGCCGGCTTTCCTTACGGACGAGAACGAGCTGGACGAGTCACCGCGTTGCCCGTTCTGCCGTCACGCTGGAAAGGCGGCTGATGCCCGTGTTTGTACGCGTCTGAACGACATCATTGACGAGCTGACTTGAGCGATTCGCTCATGGACATTGATTGAACTATACTGTACAATAGAAACTCCATACGCAATGTATCTCTCGCATGAATGCACAGGTGATGACTTCTATTAGACTGCGGAGTGTGGCGTGAAGCGCGAGATTTTGAATCGCCAACGACCAACGACCACTTGGTGATTGATCGATAGCTAACTCCCCAGACGTCTGTTCACACCAGTTCGTTCTATCACACGTGGTTTGCGCAGAAACATTATTCAGACCATGCAGAGTATAATACAAGCGTGGTGAACAACTACTCAGGACAGATCGAACCGACTGAAAAGTGCGTCAATGTTCTTGAGCACTGGAACAGGCGCCGCGGCAGCATTGGCACCTCCAATGTCACTCCTACATGTTGGGCAACGGTACATCATCCGAGTGGCCGCGACGTCGTCGCGGGTGGCCGAGTTGCGGAACGCCTCGTCACGGAACGCCTCGTACTCTCTCGTGCATTCGTGGCAATATGTATGCCCGCATTTGTATCTACACTCAACGAGTCAGCAAATGCAGTGAGATCTTACGACGTTTTGGCACATACGTGTGAGTGACGCGCCGTACTCCTCGACAGATGCCGCACGCCAGTTCAGTCTTGATGTCGGCCAATTCGCGTTGTGCACTGGCCAAGCTGCTGTTCGACACCTCGAGCTTCCTCTCGAGGTCAGCCTATATAAAGCATGCTCATGAGCCGGATTCTACACGTATTGGCAATGTAATTTTGACTACATACCGACTCTGCGGATACGCGCTACAAGCACATTCAGTTAGCCATGCTGGGATGAACAGCTTGGAACTCACCTGGAGATCACGTTTGGCGGCAGTGAGTGCGTCCAGAGTGTTTTGCAAGGTCGTCTCGCTCTTGAGAAGTTGCCGTTGGACATGCAGATGCTGGTCGTTCAGCTGAGTTGCGGCCTTTGTATATTGCTCGAACAGGGCTCTCTGCCGGTCTAGTTCTGATCGGTCGGCCCGTGCCTTCTCCCGTTCCTGCTGCAGCTGTCGACGCTGTTCTTCCAGCACTCGACGACTCTCTTTGAGAGAGCGGTTGCTTTCAGACACGCAGGTCTCCAGTCCGACGATACGGACCCGGGCACGGTCCAAGTCGCTCTTCACGGCGGAGAGTTCGGCGGCGCCGTGGTGCATATACCCCCGGAGCGTGTCGATGTGTTCGGCATTTGCACGATCCCTCTGCTCGAGGCTCCGGATGTAGTTGTCATTGTGGGGAACGACGGCCTCCTTGGACGCGGCATTCCCAGATGTCTCGGAGGAGTCCGCATACTATTCACCCCAAGGATGGTCAGAAGAACGACCACAAAGTGGGGTTAGTAACCAACCTGGTGAACACCATAATCAAAATAAAGTTGCGAGGCTGTAGCCTCAGCGCGGGTATAGTCCGGGGAGGTCCGAGGAGACACATCGTTTCCTCTAGAAGCGGCGCTGATGTGCGCACCCTTTCGCATTGAACCGTAAGTATACGTACAGCGGGGTCACGGTACTACCTCCCCTCCTGTTCACGAATCATGAAAATTTTACCTCGGTGATGCGCGTACAGCTCGCGTGTACGCTGCCCTCCCTCACAGATGACGACAGCGCGTCCATACGACCCGGCGAAAGAGCAGCAGGCGAAGGCGACGTTGGCGTAGTGATCGTCATAGGAGACGCGCGGCGGATAGGCTTGTCGGTATGGTCTACGTTTTCCATTGTGTGAACGAGTTTTGAATGTCACTGCAAGCGTATAACGTCGTTGCAAGACTGTTCGGAAGGCGCTGCGATTGAGGCGAACGATGGAGGAAGGAGCAAGGCGCAGAAGGGCGCGCAAAGTCAGTTTACATAACGTAAGTAAATGCTGTGCTATGCCTGTTAAGTACGATAATGACCAGTAAGTGCTCAGTTCCCAGGCCTGCTGTGCAACTTGCTCCTGACCTCTGCTACCATCTGCACGCTCTGCGTTTCACCGCCAGACCTGACGCCTGCAACGACGTTATACGCTTGCAGAGCTGTCTACTTGAGCGCCACGCTGCTGCGCTCGACGCCCGTTACCGTTCTCATCCGCCCTATCGACGTCCTTCGGTCCACATGGCCGAACGCTCCTCGACCTCAGCTGGCGAGCAGGGTTCCGTCACTGACGATCCCGTGGCGAAGGTAAGACTGCTCGTTTCACGGGGATAGGTGTACATACGTAGCATATGTTTCAACTAATGTCGGTGGTGGAAGATCACGGATCCCAGTCCGCTCCTTCGCACCGACCCAGGTGAGGTTATCGTAGAGACCGCATCTGAACCCCAGCAATCTGTTCCTTCGATTGCCGACATCTTCAGGAGCGTATTTTACGAGCGTACTCCTGACGCAATACCTTCCGCGTCCCATGCGCAAGAGGTAAGTATTGGTAAGGCTTTTTGGCACTGGCATGACAGCTGCCCTTCGCGCATTTACCGTTTTATCTTCAAGGATGCGCGTGCTGAATGTCACTCCGCGGCTCAGCGGACGCTTTCCTTGGTCACCGAGGCTTTTGAGACTCGTATTCAAACTCTGGAGTGCATGAAAGCGGTCCAAGGCCAACGTATTACCCGTTTGGAGAGGGAACTGCAGGATGTTCAAGCAGAGCTCTCTGCTTCCCGGTTGGAGTGTTCTGAGCAACGAGTTGCATTCAGAGCACACGAAGATGCTGTCGTAGCCGTCTTGCAGGACACTCTGGAGGATGTACGACTGGACTACGCCGAGCGCGATGCTTCGTGGCAGAGTGCCGTGCAGGAGCTTCGGCGTATCAATCAAGAGCTGGAACAGCAGCTTCAGGCCGCTGAGCGAAACTCCGCAGAACAGATCACGGTAAGTTATGCGACCCTTCTCTCATTCACTTTCACTCATCTGCTTATATATGTCCAGGTCTTGCAAGAGAGCAAGGTGAATACATCGCTTGCGGTTTATACGTTGCTTGTCCAAGCATCCTCACAATCACTTAGCATGCGCTCGAAGGCGAATTAAACCAAGCTCAACGCCAAATCCAGACCATCGTGGAGACCATAACCTGCGCGACTTGCCAGCGAGCAGTCCGGCAAATATTGTACATTTCCCTGACACGCTTCCTCCGAATATAGGTACTTGACGTTCTTCCTCTTTGCAGGGCCAATCGCGACCATCAAGGCCTTGCCCACGGCAGCGACTGCACAAACAGTCTTCCCTCGTTCCGTTGCCCATCGTGCATGATCGCTGAAAACGGCACTCGAGTGTTGCGGTAGGTGCCTAAGGATTTGATCATGTCCTCCGGTATACGTTAGTTCTGTCTCCTACTCTTGCGTGTCGCGTCGGCCATAGGTATGATCAATGCAACGGTGTCTATTTTCCCTTTCTTTCCTTCTCTGCGTGAACGCGTCATTGCTCGATTTATGCGTGTATTGGCCAATGACATGCGCCTCCGATTTGCGGTTCCAGTCTGATCACACTTCAAGTACTTCTGGAACGCAAAATGATGTATATGCCGCCCGTTACATTGGATAGGTGAGCTACGTAGGTGATACAGCTGACTATGCGTCCGTACGGCTATGACGTTCCTCTACCGCGATCGATAGGTGGGAGACCCGCAACGACAGAGTCCTGGTATTTTGGAACATCCTCAAGGCGCTCCTCCAACTACTAGCATTCATGGGTTGCGCGGTTCCATCGCGGATTCCCGACAGGCGTTTCTGGAACCAGTCTTCATTCCAGGGGTTCCAGATGCCTGTGTACATCCCGCTGCTCGCCCAAGTTGTTGGCTTAGGCCACCAGGACAGATCTTCGCACTGATTTCGTTGCTCTGGAAGGCGATCAGCATATCACTGGCATGTCAGATTATGGAATCTTACGGCCGTATACTCGGCACACACCACAGAGAATGTCAGCTTCTGCCGGTGTGAGGACGTTGTCTAGGTACGAGGTGGTCCTGCTGGGTGGGAAGATGTTCGCGTGTGAAAGGTCGCCTTTTCCTAGGAGGGGACCTTGAATGCAGGACTGGTGCGCTAGGTGGAGGACACCTTGGTTGGAGGAAAGAAGCTCCGTTACGATCCGCCAGACGATGTTTCCCTCCCCGAGTGCTGCTCGGATCTGAGTTGCCCCCGTCAGCAGTCTCATCGCCCGGACCCGATATGCCCGGTAGTCCATCAGACCAAGGGAGATGTCGGAAACCTTCACGCCATCCTCCAAGTGACGATACATCTCTGGCAATGTGGTTGTGGACTCCATTGAGGGCGGTGGGATCTCGCCCGTCGCGATGGCCACTACAGTGTAGTATGACGCGCCCACATTTACACATTCCTGGACGGCCTCCGTGCTGCTTCGAACATTCGGGAACCTACGAAGAAGATAGAGCAGGGTACTGATGTCGACGGCGAGCTCCCATGCGAGGGTCTCCGGATCATTCAAGTAGCGGACACGGTAAATCGTCCTGTCCTCGACGTTCTTGGTGCTGACCCAGCGGACGTTTGCTCGGAGAGTGGATGTCAGGAGGAAGGCGGGACATTGCAAATTCAGGTCCCAGCAGGGCCATGAACCAGTGACGAGCGCGTTGTCCGCATGAGGATCGGCATTCGCCTTGGCCCATGACAAGGTCGAAGAACCACCTGTGACGCCGCCGACTTGTCGCTGTCTGCTACGGCCGACATGCTCCCGAATCTCTCCTGGCTCTGTGGCCGCCTCGCCAGACGACCGAGATCGAGGGCAGCCGAGCATGTGCCATGTCCAGTATGCATATTGGATTTGAACATCCAGATCTGCGGGCAGCATGTCCTCCCTGGGCAGCGCAAACAGCTTGTACAAGGTTTTGCCATCGTACGTCGCAGGATGTTCGCCCCGAGCTGCAGGTGTAGGCACTAGGCCGTACCTTTCCCGGAGATATTTGCTACTATCCGGGAAGGTGAGTACCTCCGCGCTCGCTGTGGGATCCTCATCCGGGTACATGGCTCCGACATCATCATGGAAGACAGCCCGGTCACCAGGCACATAATTTGGCAGAGGATGCGCGTCGCTGGAAACTGGAGTTTGCGAAGAGTTCAGGTCCGTATTTGGCTCAAGGCAGAGGTCCCACTCGTCAAACAACGGATTGTACCATCGGGCAGATGGCGGGTAGGTTGCCCAGACACTGGTGACCGCGCTGGCAGCGACAACCCCACGGTAGTCTAGCTCCTGCCATTCTCGGAAGGCGTCAGGGAAGACATCCTTGACCTTCTGCCAAACATACACCCGAGTCCAAGGACGGGGACCCTCTCCGACATCGGCTGCGGCTGTCCGCGCTAACCGCGCAGCTTTTTGAAACGGTTTCTCCTGGAGAACGATCTTTTGACAGAGCATTTCCATGCGATGCCGGAATTCAGCGGGCTTCTCGGCGGGACGCTGATAAGGGCCTGAGGGAGGCTTGCGAAGTCGGAGCTCCGTCGCTCGCTCATACGGATGTGGCTTGCCGGTACCGTTCGCAAAAAGCATGTAGATGTCGGGAGCCTGGGGGCGCGGAGGGGTGTTTCTGGCGAGCGACACATCCGCCTTGGGTGGAAGGAATGGAGCGACCTGGGGGTAGAGATGGGGATAGCCGGTCTGTGGATCAAGCGACTTCTTGCTAGGCCACTGTATGAAGACGGGCAGTTTCGCCCGCTGATAGCAAGGGATGTGGTCCAACCAGATGCATTGGTTTGGTTCAATGATTGCCCCCGGACGTAGGCCGTGAGCGAAGCGCGAGATGGCCGAGCTCTGCAATGCATCGATCCATGTTTCAGGGATGGCCTCCTTTCGCAACAGACTGATCCATGCGGGCACGACGTCCAGCTCCGGGATGTCAGCCTGCCAGAGGGCGACGCCCATCGAGACTCGCCCAGCCAAAATCACCATGGCTAGTCGAGCGCTTCGGATCGCCGCGCTTGCTCTCTGAGGTGTGAGATGGACATTTTGGTACCCGAACGTCGAAGGAAAGGACCAGTGTGTTGATCTGACCACGCAGCTTGCCTCCTTGCTGTTCCTCAGCGTCAGCAGAAGCTCGCTGACCAGCGCAAGTCCCTTCTCCAGTTTCACCCACGCGAGCCGGACATCATCGTGCAGTGCCCACCCGTTTGCGTATTTGACCGGTCTCAGAAGCTCCGGTCTGGGACTGAGGCGACCGAGAAGGGGATCGCTGGTCGGCACCGAGCGCAGAACATAGGCAAGCTCGGGTGCAATTCTACGGGCATTCTGCGGCCGCACAATGTCCTTGAACGACAGATTGTTCTCTGGGTTGTCGTTCGAGGTTGTGGGCATCCAGATACGATCAGGCAAATTAGTGACAGTGTATATCTCCTCTCCCGCCGCTCGGAAGGTGTACAGTCGCTCGCGCCTGCGTATATCAATATTATTTCGCCTGTGGTTGCAAGAACAACTCACCAGCTGTCTGCCATAGCTGAGTTTTGTGCTTAAATGCTGCACGAACAATATCAGCTGGACTTATTCACCTACCAGGGCTGCTTCTTACCGGGAGAGCGGTTGATTGGTCGAGTAGTCGAAGTCAACGCAGTCGAGGAAACACTTCCTGATGCAAGCTGCGTTGGTGAACCGCTGCAAGCGTGATGCCTCAGGACCTACCGATGATTGTGCAGACAGAGTCTTCCAGATATGGTTCTTCCTTATAGCATACTCAATTAGGGCGGTCCATAAAATACCACAAAGCACCCAGCCTGTACAGTACAAAGACGGTATATCTAACCTTTTGAGGTATAAGGTTCTCACGTGCGTGTAGGAGGTGTGGATCCTATGTCGTATCCGGGTCGTTGTGGAGAACAGGCCCTGCAAGCGTATAACGTCGTTGCACAGTCTGCTCGTTCGGAATGGCTGGATGTTGAGTTCTTGAGACCTTGGAGGCAGGGAACAAAGTCAAAGTTCGAAGCGCTGACGCACCGGGATGCCTGGGAATCTCAGCACAGCCACTGCCAGTCTTCTCATGGCAGAGCGCCCAATTCCTGGTCTCCTACCTCCATCATGCCTCCGCCTCGTTATACGAGTGGAGTGTGTAATCAAACAGGAGAAATCTTGGCGAACCAATGGCGGGATGCCTCAACAGTGTCCGCCATATTCTTCCTGTCCGGCCATGACAGCACCGTTGGGGCTGCGACCACAACTCTAGTATCGGTCGTGGCATGGCCATGGGCGACATCGGCCCATTGCCATGCCAGGTCTTCGGAGGACGAACAAAAACGTATGTATCATATCAGCAGTATAGACCCGAGGTTTGTATATGCTACTACGAGAGCTAACACCGCGCAGGATGGATGGAGGCTGCGCTCCTGCTCCGCAACGCGCCGCTCCTGCTCGACGACGCGCCGCTCCTGCTCGACGACGCAGCGCTCCTGCTTGAAGACGCCTTTCTCCTGCTCGACGACGCCTTTCTCCTGCTCGACGACGCTGTTCGCCTGCTCGACGACGCCTTTCTCCTGCTCGACGACGCTGTTCGCCTGCTCGACGACGCTGTTCTCCTGCTCGACGACGCTGTTCTCCTGCTCGACAGCATGTATCATATCAGCGGTATAGAACCAAGGTTTTTACGTGGTACTATGAGAGCTAACACCGTGCAGGATGGATTGAGGCTGTGCTCCTGCTCGACGATATCGCGCGCTCCTGCCCGACGAGTCCGCGCCACTCCTCCTCGACACTGCCTGATGATTTGACAACCACGACAAGCAACAATCGCTCCTGAAAAGGTGAGTTATCGAAGCTACAATTTGTAGTTGGTATATGTCTATCCGCGGATGGACCAGATACATTCTGAACCATTGTCATGTACATACTGTGTCAAATTGGCATACACAAGCGCAATGTCGCTGCTTACGTCCGCCTCCCTACTCAGACATGTCCCGCAGGCTTTGCGCATCCCCCGGAAAACACCTCGACCTTCTCTCAAGCTAACTGGTGCACACCGCCCTTGCTGGTCGCGGGGAAGAGACTGGTATATTCATGGCAAGCCAACGAGCACGCGCCGCCCGCCGCCCGCCGCCTGCGCACGTCGCAGGGAAAACACTGGTAGGTTCTCTCAAGCCAACACGCACTCGCGGCTCTCGGAGGGACCAGTCGGTCGCGGTTCCTTCAAGACTTCATGTAAATCGAGACCCCCAAGATTTATAGGCGGATTTATAAAGGTAAGCTTTGCAGTGCCTGCTTACTTCTTACTGATAGGTATATAATGTTGCATCCTGATGACGGAAATTCGCGCGGCGCCAAAAACATGGCGGAAAAGTGTCGTCGCCTGGCCAGAAATGACGTACGACGACACTTTTCCGCCATGTTTTTGGCGCCCGCGCAAATTACGGCGCTTCTGAAGCTTGGGCGCGGGCGCCAAAAACATGGCGGAAAAGTGTCGTCGTACGTCATTTCTGGCCAGGCGACGACACTTTTCCGCCATGTTTTTGGCGCCGGCGCGAATTACAGCGCTTCCGAAGCTTGGGGACCCAGCCCGAGTCTGGCGGTGCCGCCCCCCAAGCATCCCCAGGGAGTATTGGTGTAGAATTCATCCATGAAAAGGTACTATTCGCTGTGTAGTCTAGTGCACACATCTTACACAATGAAAATAGCCATGGGCACTAACAATATGCATAAAACATGGCCAATAACCTAGGACGGTTGTGTAAGGCCGTCCGCCCGGCGCAGAGAGGCCCTCCTTTTCTGCGATTTAGGGCAGGTGTCGGACGCTCTTGCAGCTGCCCCTGCCCGGTCCTCTGCTCTGTCGACTTCCCCGGCCGTCTCTACACTCAGGTCTTCTTCCCCCCGGATATCCATTTTTGCACTGTCAGTCCTCCTGCCATCTCGAGTTTCAGTATGTGGTTTTTGCTCTTCGCTTTCATCTCCATCAGGCAGGCACAATTGGCCGCTAGACCTTTCCGCATGATGCCTGTCCTCCTTGAATACACGTCCACGATGTCAGGTCTCAAACGCATCTGCTCATTTTATAGACCATATCCGCCATGTCCTCGCACCAGCACAAGTACGACAAGTTTGTCATGCCTGCATCGCACGTGGTGTCCCTACCTGGTCGTCATCCTCGACTCCCTGTCATCTACGAGTACGAAGAGCACCCTCTCGTTCCCTCGACCGACAAGCAGAAGGGCCGCATCTTCGTATACGTCCACGACACCTCGGAGAAGGGCAACTTGGAGTATTATGAGTTCGCAAAGCAGCTCGTGTTCCCCGATGGGACAGAGGAGGCAGTCACTGAGGCCGGTACGTGCACTACCAGCACCAGATCTTTCTCCCTTTGTATCTGAGCTTGCGCGCGAAGGTTTCCTCAAGCTCAAGCCCGGCGACTACGTACTTGCCCGCGATGCTCACGGTAGTGGTGAGGAGGAGGAGGATCATCCGGTTGTATGGGTTACTGGAGGGTAAACTATCGTCTTCTGGTCATGTACGTTCAATTCTCATTGTCTCTCAGAGATGCATTGCCCGAAGGCATGGCGAAGTCGCTTCAGGATCTGCAGGAGGATATCCTCGGCTCGGAGGAACTGATGGACGCGGAGAAGGCTCGTAAGGTTGATGGGGTGTGGTGCGGCGGCATTCATTGGGAGCGCAGCGATTACGCTGTGAACATTGCAACGTCGGAGCGTTGCTACACGGTTGCGCAGTCATATCAGATTCAGCGCAACCTGACATCACCTGCGGTGGGGGCGAAGGTATACGGTGACCGCACAGCCCACCACGACTTGCGGAAGAAAGTGATTCAGGTATGTCTTTGTGTGTGTACTCTCGTAGGGCTGCGTGCTCACTACATAGGGACAGACCGCCGCACCTGTAGCCGTTGCCAGTCTCCAGCGCGCCCCTCCCGCTTATTTTCAAGCGATGCAGGTTCAAGCGGAGGTCAACAACCTGCCTCGTATCGGCGACGAGGACAACGTCGTATCACCGACCATGCAGATGAACATCGCGGCGACCAAGTCGCACGATGCGCTCGCAGGTATGCATCTCCTATTACTAAACCACCGTCCCCATACCAACGCCCAGTCTTACAGCCGACCATTTCTCTCGCGACCTTGGTCAGTTCGCCGGCAAGCACATCGACGAGCACGACTCGGAGGGCGGTTACACATGCATGATTAGCATGAACCGTCTGTCACAAAATGACAGCCCGGGTTATTTCATGGCGGACATCGGCGTGGCGATTGGTCAGGGCGTTGCTCATATCTGGGCGAAGTTGTAGCTCATGAGTGTTCGTTTTGTGTACAGAGCAACGCGGCATTATAACCACCTGTTTCTCTGGTCTGCAGTTCCACGGCGGTTTCCCCCCGACAGCCCCTCCGGGACAGACACCAGACAAGACTTCATATCGCTGCGTCATTGTTTGCTACCCGCCTCGGGCATCCATGGACGGGGACTCCATGATTGGTTTCGGTGCTCTTCCTGAAGGGAAGTTGTTTTCATTGCCTCCGGAGATGACGAACGCTCTGTGAGTGCTGCTGTTCCAAGTATAGCTTTGCGTACAGTAGACTAACTATGTTCAGTTTTGACTCCCAGACCTTCTCCACCAACTGCGCCAATTGGCTCTCAGAGGGACCCACCCTTACGACTGACCAGGCGTTCTTAAACTGGTATTATCGGTCTCTTTGTCAGATGATCCACTTCTTCACGCGGCAAATCCCCACCTCGTCCCGTCCTTCCTTTGACGTTGCAAAGTTCAGGGAGTGCCTCTCCATGCCGTCTACCAGCGACCGCCCCACTGCCCTCCTGCCTAAGCCTTGGTCGTTAGCCCCCGGGATTGACGATGCCACCACGGCGGCCAGAGCAGAGGCAGCGAAGCAGTGGGAGCAACACAAGAACCGTGTCGCGTCCTTTATCCCCCACGTCATCCACCTGCGTCACGAGAAGGCGGAGCGCGAGCGAGAAGAGAAGGAACGAGAGGAAAGAGCGAAGCGGAATAAGCGGTCCAAGGGAAAGGCGAAGCAGGCTGGCAAGGGACCTGGTCAGTTGCAGTCGCTTTCAACGTGTCTTTCTGTGGCTAACTGACTGTACTTACAGGGCTCAAACGTGCTAGGGAGGACGATGAGGCATATGAAGCGGATGACGATGGTGAGCGAAGTGTGCTACTATGCGTCTGCAGACTACTCACTGCCAGATCTCTACAGAGGTCCGTTTGACCAAGAAGCTCAAGAAGCCTGAGCATGACGGTCGCGCGAACGGGACACGTCCAATTGCATTCAAGAAGCGTAAGGCCAACGGTAAAGCAGTTGCCTTGGCGGCAGAAGAGTTGTCGGACATGGACGTTGACGAGGATGCATGGCCTCCAAAACCGTCTACGAATCGCCGTAAGCAACGGTCTCTACTCAAGAAGACTGAGCATGATCATCGCGCGAACGGGACGCGTCCAGTCGCGTTGAAGAACCGTAAGGCCAAAGGTAAAGCAGTCGCCTCGGGCACGGAAGAGTTGTCGGACACGGACGTTGACGACGATGCCCGGCGTCCGGAACGGTCTAACAATCGCCGTAAGCAACCGTTCCCAACTGTGTGTACATGGCAATACATACTGAGGACTGCTTTACAGAACGTTTCGACTTTGTACAGATGCCGCCGCGGCCTCCGCACCTGCGTGCGACCGCACGGAGGGAGCAGCGGGTGTTGTCTGGTTCCAACGATGCGCAGGGCACTCGGTACTCATTACGTTCTTTGACATGTCGGTCGAATCCATGGTTGTGACAATTTATAATTACTGATGACGGCGTGTAGATCTGAGTGCAGATGATTCTTGTGGGATGGAAAGCGAGCGTGGAGGTGACTGGCCCAACACCATGAAGTGCGGTCTGCCTCGTCTGCCAGAACCGTCCCACGAGAGCCGCAGCTACTCGACTGAAACGGAGCCTGAGGACGACGAACTGCAGTCTCAGGAAGAAGAACGTACGTGATGCGTGTTCTCATACGCCGGCATAAGACATTGAGCATATTGCATTCCCTGCAGATTTGGCAGCAGATATTCCCACTGAGTTGTCTAGCTCCCAAAATGACAGCTCTCGCAATCTTTGCAAGGCCCAGAGCAGCAGTATCACTTGTACGTGTCCCCTGCAAGACTAACAACCGGTCGTACTGACGTTTTCGGTCATAGGCTACCAGCCGGTGCTGGACTCCCTATCGCAAGCACGCCTCGCTGAGGTCCTAACGGAATACGAGGACGTCGCTTCTGGCATCCCTGCGCCATCTGGGTGCGACCGTGACGTGGATACCTTCCTTGCAAAATGGCGTGCCGAATCCCCGGGCAGCATATCGGACGAATTCGCGGGCTGCGTCGTACAGATGTGGAGTGGACACCGCGTCCGACAGCTTAGTGCCGATCTCATTGCATTGAACATCGCGCTGGAGCGACGTCGGCTCATGCTTTGCAACGCTGCGGCTTGGACGTGGCTCACGGTATCCTGCGTCGATGCCGCAGCCATTCTAGTCGGCCGGCTCCTTAAGTCCCAGCACGCTCTTCGGAAGTCCTCGGACTGGTTCGAACGTCTCGTTCGTGACATCTTCTTCACGGTGCGATCCCGGAAGTCGAAGACGCTATGCAGCAGAGACTACTGCCCCAACTTGGTTGTCGGCGAGAGCTCCGCCCGTGTTGCTGCCCCTCGCACATCCAGAGAAACCATCACTTTGGCCGTGACGGATGCACTCGTGTCTGTTTTGGAGTGTTGGCTCGGATTTCCCGCTCGCACAAAGCAATTTTCCGCGTACTTCGTCGTCTTCCTCCTGCAAACAATCCCAAACGAAGACGTTCTACTCCTGCCGGAGATCTGGAATGCACACCAGTCTGTTGGAGCACGCATTCTTGGCCGGCGCGGAACCCGTCCAACATCCTTTAGAGTCTCCGACTTCCACCCCTTCATCAAAGCTCTCCAGGCCCACCCCATAGCATCGCCGGATTCCCGCGAGGCCAGGTTGCTTCAGCGGATCTCCGCTGCTCGGGCTCGTTGTCAGACATCCCTTCATGAGGTTTCCTGCGCCCTACAGTCCGCACTTCCTGCACTTCCTCGGCATGCAACAACCCCGTCGTCCTCGCAAGCTCATAGAAGCGGTCCTGCTGCTGCGGTCGACCCAACCCAAGTCGACACTGGATCTACCTCGGCCAGCCCGACCCGACCCATCGCTCGTCGAGCCTCGGCGGCGGCGGCAGCGCGGAGCAAACCCCTTGCAGTTCTGCCTCCTGTGGCTACTCCTGCACAGCAAGGCGTTCATCTGTTGATACAATTCCTGCGCGACGCTATGGCGGTTGTCCGTGATCCCTCTTCCAGCTCGTTCACGTCAGTTCAGAGGCGGATCGCATCGGATCTCGACCGCTTCCTACCAATGCGTGAACACGGACGATCTCGCATCAAGGTGCGGGGACCAGGAGGTGCTTTCCATCCAGACATCATCGACCTTCCCGGCGGTTTCGCTAGCTGCGTCCTCACACGCTCCCATCTGTTCAACTCTCCCCTGCTTCTCACACTTCGTTCGTCTTCCTACTACTCCAGTTTGGAGCAGTGGCAGAACACTCTTGTCCTCCATGGCTACGACGGCACAGACAACGACACAATACGGAAGTCCCTTACCGGTGTCCTCAACATGTCATCATATGGGCAACCGCAAATCCAGCGGTTCTACAAGGCCTGGACTGACCCGAGAACTACTTTCTGCTCGAGGAGGACTTCCGGACCATGTGGCAGGAAGCACAGAACAAGGACAGCAACAATCCCGAAGACAAGAAGATTCAATTCTTGGACTTCCTGCAGTGGACTCAAGCTGTTACCGAGGAGAAGGAGAAACTCTTTCCTCTATGCGGTAGTCTGACCGGTTATCTCCTCACAGCAGACTTTGTATACGCCGGGCGGGTCGCCCGTCCCTCCTTGGACGAGGTCGGGAACGTGATCCACGGTATGAAGTTGGGATCCTGGAACGGTCTCAAGGCTATTGGACAGCCTTTGGCACCAAAAGCGTCCTGTGCGGATGTTATTGGTTGCTTCAAGTCTGTTTACACCGCGGTTGAGAAAGCGTTCACGGAGGAGGAACGGGCCTGGATGGGGTTTGATGCGATTATGCTAGAACATGCCCTTTGTAAATACCAGCGCGTCGTGAATTAGCCAGGTTGCGTTTCCCTCCTTCATTCTGATGGTGTCTAGATTTCCTGCGGAAACCGTGACGGTGTGATACTTATTCTGTTGCACGACTCTTGTCATAACATCCCCAAGTCATTGAATATAGAACCACCAATGCGCAATTACAAAGCAATAAGTAGCGTCCAAAAGAACGGCATACTGTTCAAGACCCGTCTATAGAATACACCTCTAAGCAGACTCCATCTCTACCTCCTCCGGCCGGTCGTCCTTCAAACTGAGACGCTTCATGGCCTTCTGAGGCGGTTCCCCAAGTTCCGCAGACCCAGACCCCTCACCGTCATCCTCGCCGTCATTGCGGCCGTAGTCCGCCTTACGCTTCACCTTCTTCAAAGGGGAGACCGCCTTGCGGGTCATAGCTCGAATGGCGGCAATGTTGTAGTCCTATGATAGATAGGTAAGTTTCTCCTGGTAAGTACTTATGTATGATGTATCTGCCTACCCGTTGAACCTCGTTACTGAGCAGACAGATTGAGCGCAGCTTTGGAAGGAACATGTACTCGTCTCGTCCGACTTTGGCAAGATGCAGGGCAAAGCGCACTTCCACCATGTTGCTCGGACTGAATATCTCCGGTGTTGCGGTGTCGCTGATAAACCGACCTCTGTGGCAATTGCTGTAAGTGCATCTGCTCAAGACAGGATTTGAACTTGAACTTACCCAACTGTAGAGCGAGTCCGCTGCCAGTAGTAAACCGCATTGTCCAAGGTGTGCACCTCAGTGCGGAGGGCTGGACGCAGAACGTTGAAGGGGTCGATGACCTCGGACAGATCAGGACGAACATCATCATCAGAGATGTCCTTGGCTGGCGTGAGATATCGGCTACTGAAAGTCAAGGTATGATTGCCCTCTGCCTCTCCTGGCGCCCAGTCTCTCAACTGGCCGCCACGCTGCATAACCTTCCCCTTTGTGACCTGGAACAGTGTACTCAACCCAAGGACTGCTTGATTAAAAGTGTCGCCCCCCAGTCCAGTCAAGGTCACGGACTGCTTGAGATTGATGAGGAGGTTTGGGTTACGAGGAATCCTGGTAGGTGTGTTTCTGTTTGACAAAGGATACTGGGCGGATCAATTGAGAGACTCACTGGTAGCGTCGAATAGGAGGGAGAGAACAATCTGCCAAGTACCCTTGCACCTTGAACGTGCATTCCTCTTGAACATCGTTCGCGGGGTGATCTTCATCATAGTCCACCAAGACTAACATGGGAGGTTTGCGCAACTCATACAACCGAATATAGGAGTCATAATCAAAGCCCTGCTGCAGAGGTCAGCTCCATGTCTGCAAACATTGGTCTATGATGTTGCTTACCTCGCCAATGCTAGCCAGCTGCGAATCCGGCTCGCTCTTGATTCGCGTACGCATCTCCTCTTCCAACATCTCCCCTGCGCTCCTGTCAGTTGTCTAAACGCCCGCAAAGTCATCAGTTACTCACGATACTTGGGAGCATCCGCACGCATATGGTTGAGAAGGGGCCCCAAAAACGACATTGCCACAGTGAATAGTATAGAACGCACAAAGCTGAAGTTGGGAGGAAAGTCTGGAGGACTAGGGTGGATGGGGCACCGTCTGCAGTCCAGATACGCAAGGTGAGTATATCTGACAGCCTCATGCCCTTCTTCTTTGGAATGTCGCCATCCCCTGACAAAGACCACTGACCAGTCGGATTGTGGCATACAGGCCGGAGGTGTCTTGGCAGCCGGAAATCCATTCACCAGGGATTGCAGCCGAATTGCTGGCATGGTCGCGATCCGTCTGGCCTGCACAGGTCGCTGACATTCCCTCTCCCTATGGCCTTCCCTTCCCATCGTCATTGCTATTGATTACACTCAAATGAAAGCATTTTTCAATCCAAATGTCGCTGGAAGTGTTTTTGTGATCAGGGATCCCTGCAGCCCAAGAAATCATTGAAACTCTGTGATGCTTCCTGATAGGAACTAGCGAACTCAAGCGAGCCATCACGACAAGATAGCTGCACAACCCAGCCCTTCCGGCTCCGGCACGTACTCCGGAATCACGCAATGCAGGCCCTCTGAGAATGGATAAAAGGCAGCACAATTTTTTTGGGATTCTCCAGAGTCCGAACTTCTCTTCGACCTCTTGATCCCGTCCCATTCTTTGGCCAATATCCCCCCTGCTCATCCGGCATCCCTCATCTCTGCTCATCCCTCATCTCTGCTCATCCCGCTCTATATCCTTCTGTATCATTGCACATCTCCCTTCGAAATGGCTCCTCGCAAAACCGCTGCTGCCAAATCGTGAGTAATCCCTTATCATAGTCTTACCCTGTGTAGGAGCTGAAGTTTGTTACTACCCACAGCACTACCAAGGCTAGTCCTGCCCCGAAGCCCAAGGCCAAGGCAGCCAAGGCCACTCCGATGATGACCGCGACGGCTACTCGCCGTTTAGCTTCTACCCAGGCCGCCAAAGGGTATGTTGATGTTATTTTTCTCCACCGACTTTACTGATTTTTTCATGGTCTTTTAGCGAGCAAGTTGCTAAGGTTGGCCGAGGCGGAGCTCGCAAGAAGGCTATTAGGTGAGTTGTCCTATGCTGCGACCATGATAGGTCTCTGAGTAAGCATAGCCCGGAGTTTGTGGACAGTGAGGCGGAAGAGGGCGAGGAGGAGGAGATTGATGACGCTGAAGAGGCCGGAGAAGAGGACGGTGATAGCATGGAGGAGCGTACAGCTGAGGACATCGGGTGAGTCCACATATTACTGGTGCTATGCTGGAGTTCTTACGCTTTGGGGTATGCAGCAGTGAGGACGAGGCTGACACGGCCTCTGTCGCTGGTACCGAGGATGAAGACGAGGCCGAGTACGCAACCCCCCGGAAGAATGTGGAGCGTACCCCCAAGGCCTCGTATGTCTCATACTTGTAGAACACATCATACCTGCTAACCCAGTGCCTAGCCGGACTCTCAAAAAGGGTGAAGTGCCCGTCAGCCAAGGCTCGCCCTCTCCCAAGTAAGTCTTACATTCCTTTCTAGTGTCACAGACTAACTCATGTTCTACGTTCTTACAGCAAGCCTAAAGCCGCTGCGACCAAGGTCTCTGCGACCAAGGTCACCAAGACTGCGGCAACCAAGGCTGCCACGCCCAAGGCTGCAGCAACCAAGGCAACCAAGGCCGCTGCAACCAAGGCCGCTGCAACCAAGGCCGCTGCAACCAAGGCCGCTGCAACCAAGGCCGCTGCAACCAAGGCGTCCTCGGCCAAGGCTTCCGCCATAAAAGCCCGTGTTCCGACTCCTGCAAAGCGGGGCAAGCGTGCCAAGGAGTAAGCTGCATACCCCATGGCTTTGTACATTCGTCTCATGTTGCCTTCAGGGACGATTCCGATGATGCTATGGAGGAAAGGTATGTGCTGCATTGAATCAGGTATTGTTTCATTTACTGACTTGTCACTAGCGCATCTCCCACCAAGAAGACCCGCACCGTTGGGTAAGTCCAGTGCTGAATATTCTCATGTACCATTGCTGATAACATTTACTTCAGTGTCAATACTTCTGAGGCGGAGGAAGACACTGCTGCTGAGGACTCTGACATCGTCATGGTGGAGTCTCCTCCGCGGGGAAGGAAGGCCTCTCGGTGAGTACTTCGTTCTCGTTATCAACAGTTCTGATGTTGATATCTTGTATAGCACTGCTTCAACTGTTTTCAGTGCCCAGAAGGTTCTTCCGCTCCCTCGCCGCCAGACCATTGCTAAGGCGCTCCAGAAAGGCAAGATGGGTTCCAAGGTCACTCCCCCCGAGTAAGTCCTCTTTTGTTGACAGATAGACCTCACCTGACACTTGACTCAGTTCCAGCGACAAGTTCTTCAACCCCGCGGAGGAGGAGGTCGATGAGGAGGAGTAATGCACCCGTGCTACAATAATGGACGCCGTCTTATATGATTTCTTCTCTCAATGTAGACTTGAACGTCAGACCCGTCTGTTCACTCACAACTCCGATTCTGCGGCCCTTGATACCGATGACGATGTAGAGGATTTGGGTTCCACGTACGTCTGTTCAATAAAATGTTTACTTGCACTGTTCTCAATCATTTTCTGGTAGCATCCGCGGCATAAAGATCAAGCCAGAGGACGGGGAGCGGACTCCTGCTCGATCCAAGAGCAAGAGTGTACGCTATGACATGTAAGTTTTGTTTTGCTTACCATGGCCATGAGGTGCTGCTTCATATACCCATTGTTCCAGGGACGATAGCACCTCCGCAGTTCCGGAGCCTTCACAATCTCCCGAAGAGTTGCGTCAGATCAACGACAACTATCTCGACAATCTGCTGGAGATGAACGTACATGCCAAGGGCAAGGACACCTCGGGAGTCCTGGACTACGACAACCTGGACCCAGTCCTCCTGCCAACGTACTCCAGTCTTCCCCGTCTCCGGTAAGTTTTGTCAAACACGTATGTGGTGCATTTGAAGAGCTCATGATTTTTACGGCAGACCGTGCCGTGCCGACTTTGGTGCCTATACCATTATGGTCATCCGTCCGCATGAGGGCATATTCAGCGAGGACCAGTATGACATCTGTCGGCGGTGAGCAACGTCTTATGATATTTTACATGGCGGTGTCTGATGCCATGCAATTGTATAGGTCCTTGCTTCGGGTCATGCTGTATTCAGGGGGACGCGCTAATCCAGAGGACGACCCCTTTGTGATCAACCCCGCTCGGTATGATCCCGCAGACGCGATGGTCCATGCCTTCATTCCAGACAGGCCGAAGGTTCTGACCCTCTGTGCAAAGTCGACTGGGGATGTTCGTCCATCTCGGTTCATCTGTGTCGATGTGGTGCTGGTGGTGGCCTGTAACATTCTTGTCCCTCAAGGCCTATACAACGACAACTCCAAGCTTGCCAAGCAGCTTTGTGGAGCTCCGATGTATGGTGAACATGACCGTGCCGCTGCATTCTTTGGCACGGTCTTTGGTGAGGAGACCTTGTTGTTCACCTCTTACGGTCTCAACACGACCGAGGAGAAGTACAACGGCATCGCCTATCGTACCATGGTCGCCAATAGCGGCACCGCTGCCAACAGCACCCCAAAGAAGGGTATGTTTTTATACTTGGTTTGCGCGGAATTATCTTTTTGATTCTTCCTTCCAGTGCCCAAGATCAAGGGGATGGGGTTCACTCCCGGTCGCAGCACGACTGGTTCTGGTCTCTCAAATGCCAAACCTTCTCGTTCCCTGCTAGACATGCGCGACAAGACCGTATGGGGGCACGGAGATGACAGTAAGTCTGCCTTGAGTTTAGTATGCAAGAAACAGAGAGAACTAACTGGCCTCGTAGTTGGGCTGTGGGATGCCCGTGAGTACTTCAGCGGGGGCAAGGTGGACTCCCTTGTGTACCGTCACGAGAACCTCACTTCTCTCCCGCGTTGCACAGAGGAGTTGCGGTTTGGTGACATTGCGCTGGTGTACTATTGCGCATCGACATACCCATCGAAGAACAACACCACGGGCATGTCACACAACCTGTACGGTGCTGCTCTCCTTGCCCGTCGCCAGGACTCGGACTACTAAACTCTGCTATCTCTCCCAATTGTCGCCGGCATATGAATCCTCGCAACCCCCCCCCCCCCTCTCTCTTATGAAGTGTAGTGTTATATGTGCAGATGCGCTTTTCTATGTATCAGATACATATACTTGGAATATATCCGCATTCTGCAACATATGTCCGAGAACTTGAAGCCTTGGAGTGAATACTGAGGCGAGCAGTGACGCCCATCACACGTGCAAAGGCCAACCAGACGCCCTTGCCACATGGAAAGTTCAACATGGGCGCTCACCCTCAATCGAAACTTCAACTCAAATCACCAACACGCCTACGATGCAAATCAGACGACACTCTATTAGCCTGCTATCTATTGGCCAGGTGATACTCATTCCTTGGTTGTTAGCATATGTCTTGCTCTATGCAGGACTCGTATCATGGGAGAGCTACGCTGCTGGGCAACAAGTCCTTGCCTCATATGCTGGCAACATTAACTCCCCACACCACGGTGTCTCAGGTACGTCAGCACTTCTTACAATGTTGATCATCACTCATGCAGTATACCAACTCCACTAGGACTACCTCTGTGGGCTGAGAGCCCTACGGGCATGTTTGCTGAGAACGCTTCATATGCACTCAGCAAACCTGGGGTTACGTCAGGCACCCTATTAGAAAGTCCTGAGTCCCTTGTGGGCAGGGTTTTGGGAAGCACCCTCGGTGCAAGCTTCCCGGGTTACTGTGAACGCATCTGTGCAACGGAGGAGTGTTTACACTCCGCCGGTTTGCCTGATGTCGTAATATTGTTTGAGGGCGTTAGGCCAAGATATACTGGAACATTAGTGAGCAGTCTTCTGCACCGTCGGAAGCGTATCTGGATGCATATACGACTGGTAAAGTGGTTTCATCTGAGATGCATATATCTAGCCCACGATCACTGCCCGCAATTATATAGATATCTATACAGCTGGCAAACTAAAGGATTTCAAGCTGTGCGCACAGCTGACTCATTGAGGCCCACACCCACCACCTCTGATTCTAAATCATCCGCATGCTATGGTGGTGCTAAGTTCCCCAGACGGCCCGATAAGGATGGTGACAGTGGGGCTCGTATTTGGTCTTATACTGATATTGCCCCGTTTCTGCCATCGGGTTCTGGTGATGCTAATTATAACTACAGATTTGTGGCGTATGCTTTGGAGTCTACACCTCAACAGGATGATGGTCATGTGGTTGCTGATGTTCCTTTAGAACAATTTACAAGGAAGATGGGCAAGTCAGTTCTACTGGATTATGCACGGAAACATTGCATCACAGGTGTCAACGCCCGTCAGAACAAAAGTAAAATCCTCAGCGCAATTCAAAGTCATTTCTGCACTGCATGTCCTACATTTGTTTCAGTCTTTGCAAAGGTCCCTCTTCCGCAGTCAAACAAAGCTCGTCAACAGGCCTACAAGGAAAAACAAAGAACCCAGCAGCAGACAGCTACAAATCGACCAATTAATTTCCCGCCATCTCCACTGACTCCGGACCTGACAGAGACTACAGTACGAGGTTTTGCGGAAGATATACAAGTTCAGAACTTCATTGAGTCTGCCTGTGCTGTATGCGGCTTGTTAGCATATAAGACTGACATGTCATCCTTGGCAGATGCAGAGTTTGACCGCAGCCAACTGATTCCAGATCGTCCAGTGACCAGGAGCGAACGACATGATCCTACTGATCCAATAACACCACTTTCTGGACCAGTTCTTCTCCCTGGCTGTGACGATATATGCAAGTCTTGCTTGGAAGAATTGAGCCAAGATAAACTTCCAGCAGATAGTCTAGCGAATGGTCTATGGATTGGTGAAGTTCCTCCGCAGCTGCAGAACCTCAGTTGGACTGAGAAAATGCTCATCTCACGTGTAAAGCACAATATATGCACAGTCAAGGTTCATGTTTCGGGAATGTCTAAAATGAAGGCAAATGTTGTCAGCCACTCATTGCCCATGCCAAAGATTTATCATGCACTACCTCCGTCCCGCGATGATCTGGATGAAGTCCTCGCATTCATATATATAGGTCCTAATGTGCCAACTCTAAAGGAGTTCAAGAGGACACCAATGCTTGTGCGGCGTAACAAGGTCAAAGAAGCCCTTGAGTGGTTGAAACTGAACCATGAAGACTATGCAGACTGCAATATCTCATATGAGAATCTGGAGGCGTATCCCGAGGATGAACCGCCTGTTGTTGTCAACTATACCCTGAGCATGGCATCTAACAAGGACTCAGAGTCCACAGCGGTCAATGACACAGAGGAGGATGAGGGTGTTGAAGGTGGAGACTGTCCATTTGTGGTTCATGGGTTGACAGGCACAAATCTTGAACACTTGGGCAAAGTTCGGCCATATGAGATTACCGCTCGGGCTGTCGAACATTTCAAGTCTCAGGGCAAAGCTCTCGGAATCGGTCAGGCCAAGCAACCAGAGAGTATATATGACAATCCTCAATTATACCCACAGATGTTTCCATGGCTGTTTCCATATGGCTATGGCGGGCTGAAAAACTGCCGCATTCAAAAACCTGTCAGCGAAGAGAGGCGCAAGCAGCAGCTGCTCATGTACCATGACAAGCGGTTCCAACTTGAGCCTTTGTTTCCACTTGTTGCATTGAACCATGAACAAATCAAGAAGTCAGCTACTGCCGGATACCTGTTGGCGGATCGCAATAAATTCAATGACATAGCTACTCGTATACTGAGCATTGATTCAGACACACTGACTGGTCTCATTGAACGGCTGAAAGAAGGGCCTGTCAAACCTGAAACCGAGGCAGAGAAGGCATGCTTTAAGGTGCTCAATGACCTGGATCATGTCAATCACAAGGTTCAGGGTTCCATCACAAGCAAAAAGTATATGCGGAATGAGATATGGTCCTTAGTTTCCTACCTTGGAGCGCCCTCATGGTTCATCACCTTTGCACCAGCCGATGTCAAGCATCCATTGGCACTATATATGGCTGACACTAATCAGACATTCATCCCAAGGTTCCGAGACCAAGATGAACGACTCCGGCTTATAGCAAACAATCCTGTTGCAGGTGCCAGGTTCTTCAAGGTCATGGTTGACTTGTTCATTAAGCATGTGCTGGGTGTAGGGCTAGACCGTGCGGGAGTATATGGAGACACAGCTGGATACTATGGAACTGTTGAGCAACAGGGGCGACTGACATTGCATTTGCACATGCTCTTGTGGATCAAGAGTGCTCTGACCCCTCAGGAAGTCCGAGACCGCATTATGGATCCGCAATCCGACTTCCAGCAGAAAATGGTTGAATATCTTGAAAGTGTGCACAAAGGGGAGTTTTTGGATGGAGATATGGAGTCTGTAGCCAACAGACTTGAAGAGCAGAAGGTTAAAGACCCAATGAGGATCCCACCGACAGAGACATTGCCGGATGCACCCCCAAAGAAATGTGAGCATGAGGAAAGCGCAGACTGCCCTAAATGTGAGTTGTATCGCTCCTGGTGGACAACGTATATCCAGGAGGTTGACGAGATATTATATCTATCAAATGTCCACAAGTGCACGACCCGGAGTAAAAATGGCAAGACCCCTAAGGGTGCTCAGAATAGTGGCGTGCATGAGTATGACAACAGAGGATGCACTGACCCTATAACAAAGACATGCAAGGCCAGGTTTCCCCGAGATACATTTAAAGAAACTGCTGTCGATCCAGAGTCTGGAGCCTTGATTATAAAAAAAGGGGAGCCATGGCTGAATACCTTCACGCCAGCTGTGTCATATCTGCTGCGCTGCAACCATGATGTTACCAGTCTCATGTCCGGAACTGCAATCAAGTCTGTCATTGCCTATGTTGCTGACTATATTACAAAGACACCTCTGAAGACACATGTCATGTTTCAGTCAGTGCAGAAGGTCTTTGAGCGCAACACGGAGCTGCTCTGTAGCGACAAGACCAGAACAGACAAAGCTAGAAGCATGCTGACAAAAATGGTCAACTCCCTCACTGCAGCTTCAGAGATTGGAGGGCCTATGGCTGCAATGTACTTGCTGAAACATCCAGATCACTATACTGGGCATATCTTCAGGGCATGTTACTGGAGGGGTTATGTGCTGGAGGTCATGCGTGCTTGGGACGACTCAAAGAATATTGCAGAAGATGGAAAGGCAACTGTTGTGGTGGCCTTGGATGATCGGGCAAAGAATGGCAAGAAGCGCATAGTCCCAATCTCACCAGTCCTAGATTATATGTGGAGGCCAGCAGTGTATGAGGACGTATGTGTATATGATTGGATCAGGCTGAACCATAAGAAATCAATGTCTAGTGCTCGACGCAAGGTTGCAAAGCCTCAGACATATGTTCCCGCAGATGACAATAGCGACTTTGAGAATGACTATGCTGTAGATGAGACCGTACCCCATCTTCACACTGCATATGACCACAATGACGGCGATGAGCCTGAACCTGCAGCCTCAGATGATGAGGAGGAGCTAACTTGTGTGGGAGGCAGACCGGTATATGCAAAGGAGGAGGAGGAAGATTCTGAGGATGAGCTGCTGCTCACCAGTAAGGCAGCTGAACAACTTGAAGAGGACATCTTACAGGCAGAAGCCAGTCGGGCAGAAGGAGTACCTCCATTGAATCTCAGCGCTAAGTACCACACATTTATGGCCAACCATCCACAGGCAAGTACACATGAAGTCCGATTAATGGATGAGACTGAAGGATTTGTGCCAAACTTTATAGGAGGACCTTTGCCACGTAAAGATGCAGGCAGCCGTGAAGAGTATTGCATGACAATGCTAACCTTGTTCAAGCCCTGGAGGTCTGGAAAGGACTTGCGAGTCAATGAGGAAATGATGTGGAATGACATATTCGCTAGTTATGCTTTCACAGACAGGCAAACAGAAATCATGAAGTTCTTTCATATAAAATATGAGTGTAATGATGCCCGGGATGACTTTTCCGCTGCCAGAAAGCAAGCTGGACAGGGCAGAACAAACCCTTTGTATATGAGCGACCGGGAGATGGATGAAATTGAGATGGAGGGATATATATTTGACGGAGAGGCCACAGCTGCAGATAAAGAGAATGAGCTCATCAACTCCAACAACTGGACAACTATCAGCGATGGAGAAGTTCTGCGTCAGACACGTATAGCAACTGCAGAGAAGGTCATGAAGAGTTCTGGATGGCTAGACCCTCTTGCAGCCCCTAAATTATCTACACCCACAACACTGCACACCCGAGTTACACCAGATGAAGAGTGCACAGCTACCGAGTGGAAAGGCATACTGGATACTATGCGTAAAGATATATTAGATGCCCGTGATGTTGAAGCAAGTCAAAGAAAGGTACCTGTGGCCACTGAGCTTCCTGTCAATGATGAGCCTGACCGGGTGAAGCTGGTTGATAAGCAGTACTTCATGCGTAAGGAGTTTGAGGCCACAGATACTTCAGCCAAGGAGCTCATAGAGAAAACTGTTGATCAATTTAGCCTCAATGAAGCCCAAGAGAGAGCATTTCGGATAGTAGCCAACCATGCTGTTCAGTCTTGTGGTGAGCATTTGAAGATGTATCTGGGAGGCATGGCTGGAACGGGGAAATCTCAAGTCATCAAGGCTCTTACCCACTTTTTTGCAGAACGGCATGAAAGCTATAGATTCATGTGCCTTGCTCCAACAGGATCTGCTGCAGCACTTATTGGAGGGTCCACCTATCATTCCATGCTAGGCTTCAGAAGTAAAGACACTTCAGAATCACTTGCCGGTCTCATGCAAGTGCGGGCCAAGCTTCAGAATGTAGAGTATATATTTCTGGATGAAGTTAGTATGCTTGACTGTAGCAGTCTATATAAAATCTGTGCCAAAATGTGCGGAGCTCTCAAAAATGACGGTGTGCCTTTTGGAGGAATTAATATGATTTTTGCAGGTGACTTTGCCCAGCTCCCCCCTTCAATGAATGGCAAGGCTCTATATGCTCACGATGTTGGGCGGGTGATTCACCGTACCCATGATCATGCCAAGCAAAAGGCATCTATTGGAAAGGCAGTCTGGCATCAGTTCACCACAGTGGTAATTCTGCGAGAGAATATGAGGCAACGGTCCCAGAAGCCAGAGGATGCAAAGCTGAGAACTGCTTTGGAAAATCTGCGCTATAGGGCCTGTACAGATGACGACATTAGACTTATACAGTCCCGTGTAGCTGGTCGTGGCAAAGACAGACCTAGGCTGAACCATCCAGATTTCAGGAATGTCTCTGTCATAACCTCGTGGAACTCTTACCGAGATGCAATTAATGCTATGGGCTGTGAGCGGTTTGCCCGAGAAAATGGCCAGGTACTGCAAACATTCTATTGCAGAGACAAACTTGCTGCAGAGTCTGACAGCAGTGATATGTCAAGGAGACAGAGACAGAACAAGGTCAATCCAAAGCGGGCAACTAATATTGTCAATGCGGAACTGCAGGAGATGTTATGGGATCTCTCTCCTGAGCTAACGGAGCATCATCCAGGGAAGCTGTCTATATGTATAGGTATGCCTGTGATGATCAAGGTCAATGAGGCTACTGAATGCTGCGTGACCAATGGTGCCGAGGGTGTTGTAGTAGGATGGACGTCTAGACCTCTCTCTGAAGACAAATTTGCCCTTGAGACATTGTTCATTAAGCTGACTGCCGCACCACGCAAGATTCAAGTCAAAGGCCTTCCAGAGAATGTCATTCCTTTGGTACACCAGGTCCGCAAAGTCAAATGCAAGCTGCCTAATGGAAAGATCATTGAGGTTAATCGGGACCAAGTCGCTGTAGTGCCCAATTTTGCCATGACGGACTTTGCATCTCAAGGCCGTACCCGGCCTTTCAATGTGTGTGATATACAGAATTGCAAGAACCATCAGTCTATATATACCTGTCTATCAAGAGGCTCTACCTTGGCTGGAACAATCATCGTGCAGCCGTTTGACTCCTCCAAGTTAAAAGGTGGCATAGCGGGAAGTCTGAGGCAAGAGTTTAGGGAATTAGAACTGCTGGATGAGATCACAAAGTTGCGGTACTTAGGTCAAGTACCTCCAACTGTGGTTGGAATCACCCGAAATGAACTCATCTATTCCTTCCGGAAGTGGAAAGGAGAAAAGTACATGCCAGCAGCGGTACATAGTGCAATTCAGTGGTCGCCACAAGATCCCTTTCCACTACAAGACAAGTCCAAGGACAGTCCTTGGACTCTAATAGATACGAAGGGCAATAAAAAGGAAATTGAGCCTGTCAAGATTAGTCAGAAAGATGCTACTGGCTTTGTAGCTGCTCGTGGGACACAGGCATTGCAGAGTCTTAGTAACACAGGCATAACCCGAAAGGATAAGCGCAAGCGGGATGATGACATTGAGGCTGAGGTCAGTCAGAGCAAACCGGTGAAAAGGATTAAGGCCAGTCAGCCTCCAGCAGGTAGCAAGAGCTTCCGTGGATTCCCTTGGGATCCTATAAATTGGAGTTGCGCCTATGATAGCCTATTGACAATCCTTCTTTCAGTATACATGGAGTGTCAGCCAGTATGGGACAGGGATGTCTATAACACCAGTGAACTGCTTGGACAAGCCGGAGTGAAATTTACTCAAGTATTGGCTACAAAGCCCACTGCTACCCTCCAGCAGGCTCGTGATTATATCCGGAATATGCTGGGTTGCATAGATGCAGAGTTAGGACTGAATGGAAGGACATATACAGATCTATACTCCGTTGCCAGAAACCTCTTTGCTGTTGACGAGCCAGCCCTAAAGAAGTCCTACTTGTGCAGAGCATGTGGTCATGAAGGTGATCCGGTCCTAGACAACGGGGTTATTTGGACCTGTGAGGAGAGCCTATGGAAGAATAATCCTGCTAAGCTGGGAAACCATCGAGGCAAGTCAATCAATCAATGGATTAATGCCTTGAAGACTCAGAAAGCCCATAAAAACTGTCCCAAGTGCCAAAGGGCCATGCAGATGTGTGCTGCATATGAATCTGCCCCTTACTTTGTCGGATTCATAACTCATAATGTCAAAGTTCTAGTCGATAATCAAATTGTATTCCAAGACATTGATCAAATGTACCGAGTCTGCGGTATTGTCTATTATGCAGATGATGATGGAGGGAAGCATTTTGTCTGCAGGTTCATTGACAAAGCTGGAGGTGTATGGTTTCATGATGGTGCCAAGTATAAGGATCAAGTGGTCTACTATGATAATGTTGTGAATTTCCCACCGAAGAAACTACAGACTGTAGACAAGTATGGCATGAAGATGGTAATTTATACTAGACTCTAACTGCTAGTATAAGATCGATCAGAGCAGGAGATATCCCCTGAGTTGTATGCTAGGCTGTAGGTATCATAATTAGTACAGAGATTTCCATAAATATAATCGAGTACAGAGAT
>MARA01000089.1:0-42398 GCA_001792895.1 Lentinus brumalis | reverse complement strand
CACGTAGTTCTGCAACCATAGGCATGTGGATGTCCTGGAGCTCGCGCCAGAGATCAATCCGGCGCGTCAAGACGTTGCGCTTTTCTTGCTGCGCCGCGAGCTCTGACAGACTGCGCCCCGTGCTCGCTCGAAGGCGGAGGGCACGCCTGCCAACCCGTGCCAGTATGAGTCAGCTGTAGAGTGAGATAAGAGGAAACGCGTACTGCTTCTCTTCGAGCTCCAGTCCAACCTGCAGGAACACTCCTGGAGTTGTGTCGTGGGGAGGCAGCGTCCCGGCCGCGGCTTCCGCTGCTTCTTCCTGGTTGAGCTGGAGCTTGACCGCGACGAATGTGATGGCTGTAAAGCGAGGTCAACGCAAGCTCGTGGAAGTCCACAGTCGCTCTCAGCTTACACGAGGTGGGTTCGTCATACGGGTCCGGTTTGGTGGGGTCTGCATTCCATGCGCTGAGCATTTCCTCCCATCCCTTGACAGTATCCTCTGGGATGTTTGCAGCGAACTCTTCATAGACCTTTCGCTGTTTTACGCGCATCTCTTTGGCTTCCTGCAGCGCACGTAAGAGAACTAAGCCTGATGATAGTGTCAATCATGATGTACGCAGGTCAACGCAGATAAGACTTACCGAACGAGATCGTCTTCTGCCAATTCCAGGCGCCCCAGTGGTCGTTGTAGACCTCATGCCGCATGCCGAGGCCCATCTCCCGCGTACTGAGTGCCAGAGGGTTCATGTGTGACCAATGAGCTTCAATCCATTCGCCGTAAGTGCGTCCGACGTGCTTGAGAAAGTTGAGAGACCACCGCGAGTGCGGCTCCCCTCCGTGAACACGGTAGTGCTTCTTCGGAATGGCAAAGCGGATGTCTTCGACCTTTGTTCTATCTATCCTCATCTCGGGGGAAAGTTCTCGTCCATCCGCTTGAAGAACTTCTTGCACCATTGGCAGGCGATGTCGTAGGAGAAGAGCAGTGCCGCCAGGACGAGGCCCAAGACCGTCGAAAAAACGAGGTAGTCCATATTGGCATACCTGAAGATGTTGTATCCTTGGTCAGCCCGAACACTAGGAAGCATAGAAAGCTCACATACCCTTCGCCGAGCTGGAGATCTCCCGCTCCGTTCTTCCGGACAAGGGCATGGCGAGCGCACAAGACAGCGCCGATACCCGAAGCAATGTACCCCTCGCGCCGAAGATTGGCCTTCAAGATAGCGTTGTGCTCTGCAGAGCAGGTGTTTTCCTACGACGATCAACGTCAGCTGACATCAGACGGGCTTTGCGTGCGTTGTCATACCTCCTTTTGGCCTTTGCAGGCGGCAACATGCGCTTGATACGCTTTCTCTTCGACGTAATAGGCCCACCCCGGGGCGAGCTCGATGTCCTCGATCCCTCGGTCCTTGCACCGAGCGCGGAAGTTGGCATCTATCATGAGATACAGCGTGTACAACCACCTGGTATTCGAATCATGCGTGAGATCGACGCGCTGATAGAAAGCAAGAAATCTGAACTCACTTCGACTCTGCCGGCGCATTCTCCCATCCCTCTGGTAGATTTTTGCCAGGGTGCGGGCAGGCTGGACACTCAACAACGAGTTCGCCAGGTCCGGTTGCCTGCGCGCCAGCTGGATCGTGCGCTCGCGCGGATCTCTTCAGCATCTGGAGATGACGCCAGATACGAACGGCATGAGAGAGTTGCTTGTATCGATTCTAGAAAGTATCATTAGGGAACTCCGTGAGGACGACGGATGATCTTTGAAAATGAAGCTCACCGGGACATCGGCACCTCCTGAGTTGTCGGTGATCCGCTCCAGGGTCTTCCAGTAGTCGTGCAGGTTGGTCTTGGCCTGGAAATTGAGCTCCTGGAACGTCTTGAGGAGCCGAAATGTGAAGACCGTTTCCGGGCGGTCCATGCTGGCCGGAAACCAGCCCATGCGCATGAGCTGACGCCAATCTGGCGTGAGTTCACCCGAAGCAGGGTCTATGCACTTGCAGAACTTGACCCGGTGCGTATAGATTCCCGTAGAGTCGCAGATGACGATCCGGCGGCCGACCAGAGAAGGGTGAGGGCATGTTCCACGGTCATGGCCAACTTGCACTTTCAAGCCGAGCTTTTCGAGCGAGCTGTTGCAGAATTTATCTCCATCCCACTCCTGCTCCGTCGCTTGTGAGTTTCCAGAAGCTGAATGAATCGGGATTTACTCACTTCGACCCGGTGCAACAGGTTCTCGGCATGCTTCTCAAGTATGCACGACTTGCAGCGGAGAGGGCGTCGGAAGCAGTCGCGACATCGTATAGTTGCAGGGCGGACTCCGCATAGATCGCAGAGAACGAAGCCCTCTTCAATAGGCTCCTCGCAGCCTTCAAAGGCGAGCAGTTCATCGAGGAAGTCTTGCCTGGCGGGGAGCCACTTCCGAAGACGATTCTAAAGAAGACTTCAGTACTCGGATGAGAAAATGTAGAAGAACGGTCACGCACTACTGCACGTAAATCAGAACGCGGTCTCTTGGCCTGAGTGGTGGGACTGGTGTCGCCAGTCGATCCCTCGAGGTCTTCAGCTTCCGCGACAGGCAATACAGCCAAGATCGAATTCACTGTGTTGTCCGACGAGGCATCTCCTGCATAGGCGGGTGCTTGCTCGCGCGGGTCTGGAATGACCTGCATACGCTCGGTTTTCTGTCGTCTGCGCCCGGAAGAGCTTTCTGAGAAGTCGACATGTCGCACTGTTATAGGTTGACTCGAGCCAGCCTCGGTGCTACTTCCACTGGGCCCGTCGAAGACTGTATCTATCACATCAAACTTGGCCTTCTTGCCTTTGCGTGGACCCGATGTCGCTTTGCGTTTTTCCGACCTCATGCTCGATGTAGTTGGGCCGACCGACGACGCAGCCGGTAGACGTCCGTGGCGGCCAGGGAAAGACTAATGATGGCAATAAGCGCGGATCCAACTGCGTACGAGTTTGCGCATCCGTACTGTAATGCATGCTATATCTCACTCAAATCAGCCTTATATGTTTCACAGCCTGACTACGAGGACGCACATCTTGAAGACTACCATGAGCCTCAGCCTGTCTCAGATCCTGACCCGGTGTTGTTCATCCTGCATCCTCCAAATGCCGACCTCGCAGCCCGTCCACGACACACGGTGCACTACCCCGTACGGCCCCGACGATGGCGCCTGCACATCGCTCTGCACGCCTACAAGATGCCGTGCATGAGCTCCCCAAAGACAATTTGCATGGCCAAATCCTGCGAAAACCGCGGTACCAGCCCGCACGCGTCGCCCAGGCCGACTGCTCCGCCCGTAACGGTACGCACACGAGTTCAACCTGCCGTAACTGACTTCCATGCTACAGGCGAGCCAGACGATGTTCGTCTCGAGAGAAATGACGCGGTTTCCGGTGAGTTATGCTCCCTTGTCCATTCGGATTTCAAGCAGTCTGATGTCGAGGCCGAAGAAGGCTCGGAAGTCTTCGTGCCCCCATCTCCGTCGACGGCGCCCCTCTCCTCTCTCGCCTCGCGCTGTAGCGAGTTCACTGCGTGCGAGGGCCGACCTCGAGCACGATGGCATCCAGCCAGTTCACTGTCCCCCGAAGCCGGGACGAGCATCGAGTATCAGTTCTGGATTGGACTATTCACCCCAAGTAGTTTCGCATTGCATGTATCAGATCCGACCACAATTTATCTGTCTGGCATTCATCTTATACATGTCCGCTCTACAATACTTGTGCATCGTGCGCAGCTAGCTGTAGGTGGACTTTGGTGGCAGCGATGACATACTGAACGTTAGAGCTTGCAGTAGTGATACCCCTCCACACCTCATGCAAGGCGTCCGAGGAGAGACCTCGAGCAGGCATGCTCACCAGAACATCCTGTATCCACTCCAACAACTCCTCACCCCTGTCGACCTGCTCCTCAGCCTCAGACACCCAGGATTCCATCTCTTCCCCCAGTAACGCACGCTCGTATCGAACACAGAGCTGTTTCCAGAACGCGTTGAGATTCTCGCGATATCCCCAGTAGTTCAGTGCCTCGTTGAGCCTGTCGAGGACTCGAATGAGTTCATATTCGGCGGTCGCAGGGATAGGAATAGGCCAAGCTAGGGCATTCGTCCTGTCGCACCTCAACCAATTGCATCATGACTGACTGCACTTTGACTCACCGGAACGAAGGGTCTATACCATCGCCCTCGAATCCAACATGCTCCTGCGCGGCGGGCGCGGTTGCGTCTGAGCCAGAATCCTCGTGGGTCTCGGACGGCCCCGCTTGAAGTAGTTGCTTGTGCTTTTGTCCAACCGGCCTGCTTCCCTTGCCCGCCCTACTCAATTTGCGCAGGGCCTTCACCGAGATCCCGAGCCTTTCTGCTCTGGCGGGAGGTTAGTGTTAGACACAAGTGCAGCTTGGGAGCAAGGACTTACTCCGACTTCTTCTTCAGGTAGTGCCGGTGATTCCTCTCCTGCTTCAGAAGCTTGCTCCGCAGAGTCTCCTCGTCGGTTATGTCTTGGACAGCCCGAGGCATGATATGTAGACAAGGGATGCACAAGTAGGAGTGACTGCACGTTGGGCTGAGTAGAGGATCAAGGTGAGCATGGAGGCGCTAGTAGTCCGCGGCAATTGAAGAGGGTTGGCCGCGTCGCTCCGCAGGACTCTATTATGCAACATACCTCATGCGTACATCGTCAGTAACACAGGAGATCCTCTGAAATGTGTATAGCCAAATTTCAGACGACCTTACATCCCATGTTGACTACATGTTCTAATACACAACATGACTCTACGATACTGTGTCTTACTTTCAGCGACAGCGTCTTAACCTTCGAGTAAGACGCCGTCGCATGTCCTCGCATGGATTATGCCATCGTCACCGGCTCACATGTCTATGAAACCTCTCGGCGATATATGTTCGTACGACCAACTCGACTACAACAGTAAACTGGTAAGACGCATATCAGTCTATAAGACACCGTAGCCATGTTACTCACCGAATCTTACTTTTGGCGACAGCGTCTTACCCTCCCAGTAAGACACATGTTTGCATGCCATCAAAGTCTTGTCCGACGACGAACTCAATTACGAAAGTAGGTAGTACGACGGTACACATATCAGTCTACAAATTCGTCCCATTTGCTAAGTAAAGACATGCCCAACCTCCATCGCTCCTGGCCGGTAATGTCGAACTTGTTACCCGCAGCCTCGAAGTTCTTCTGACTTTGAAAGCCGCACGCCGCCCAGCGAAGGAGTCCACCTGCGGTATACTGCGTGATTGACAGGCGAGTTTCGCCTGCTTGTGTCAGGATAGTATTTGAATGGGGAACGGTCGCGGAGGGTAGAAAGATCGTGGCGCCGGGTGGGAACTCGATCACCTTACGCAAAGACCACAGGACCAGATGTCCGCTCTGCTTAGGGTTGTACCTCCCAAGCGCAGTGACCGCGCACAACCCCCATGGAACGTTCTGCTGGTCAACATGGCGATGAGTGACGGTGCTCGGGCCAAGGTTGAACGTTGCTGCGGCAAAGACATTGCCCTTGAAGGGCGGCTTGAGCTCAGGATCGCGCTCGCACAATTCGCTGAGCACGTCGCCGTAGGAATCGTAGAGCCTGGGTGCCCAGACCTGGAGCGCGCCTTCGAGCTTGTAAATGACCCGTCCATTGCAACAAACTCGCCACTCACCACTGGCAAAGTTCGCGATGCGGCGAATGGCCGTGTTGTCCAGAGCGTCTTGGATCACAAGGCGGTTGTGCGCGGAATGGGCGAAGTTCGACGGAGACTTCGGGCCGGTGAGCATGCGAAAGGTAGGCCACGAGCACGCGCACTCACCGGCTGTCCGCCTCCATAGGTGATTCCAGTAGTGACCGACCAGTAATCGCCGCGGCGGTGGGAGAAGTCGCAGTGTGCAGAGTGGTAGTTCCGCCGCATGTCCTCAAGCGCCCCGGTCGCTTCCTCAGTCACCGTGCTCCAAGACGCGTCGTTGGGTTGACCGGCAAGCACGACGATGATTGTGCCATCAGGAGCGAGGAGGACACGACATATCCTTTGGATCAAGAGGTTGGGCGACGCATTCGACGACTCGAGTATGTACGAAACACTCACTTCCCATCCCACTCCTCATAGTCGAAACCCAGAAGATCCACCAGTTGTTGCGCCGTCCACGGCGTCCGATCGTCTTCGGTCAACGAGAGCACCGGTCCTGTGAAGCCTTGCCCGACCACAGGTACATAGTCGAGGCCAACTGCCGGTGCTGCGATGTTCTGCACGGACTCGGTGCGTGATGCTTGAGCCCCTTGACGATGCTTTGCCGCGGAGGATTTAAGAGGTCGCCTCGTGAGGGGCGTGCGGATGCTCAGATCTGGGGGCACTGCGGAAGCACCACTGTCCACAGATGCGGCAGGCTGGGCGACGCGCTTCCGCTGGCGGCGGGCCTTGTTGCGCCCTCGCTGATGAAACTGCTCCTTGGTAGCGCCGTCGTCCTGAGTACCGGACGAGCGCAAGGGTGGTTGGGGATAGGGTGCCAGTGCATTGCGCGATGCAGCAGCGGACGTGCTAGCCTTGGCTCCACGCTGCCTCGGCTTGGAGCGCGTCTCTGTGGCGAGCGCGTGCGAAGGCTGCGGGTCCGCGGAGCTCAGTGAGCCTGACAGGCATGGCGCAGAAGCAGTAACCGCTGGAAGGGGGTCGGGGTGCACTGCGGGTTGTGCCTGAGCGGTGGCAGGCATCTCTAACAACGCCCGGCTTGAAGGCGATGGTGGTTGCGCCACAGGCGGTGGGCCCGACCCATGGGGGTCGTCTTGTGCGAATATTGCAGCGAGGAGATCACGTCCAAAGTCGAACGTAGCAGGGGCGTGCAGGGGAGGGCCGAGTAGGGCTCCCCATGGGGAGAAGATGCTCTTCTGGCGTGTCTGAAATCGAGAGGCGGCGACAGTTATCAGGTACTTGTTGCGCGGAGCCTGTGAATAAGTACTCACAACGCGAAAGGAGTCCAGATATTCGGGCCCTAAAGCGCAATAAAGCATGATCAGTACACAGTGCTGAGCTATGCCAAGCACCCAGTCGACCACCTATTGCGCGCAACGTCTGGGATCCAACAGTCGAGTCCACGCTCGGCGCACGCAGAGAGGTCGAAGGGGATGTAATAGAGAGCACTCACCAGACATACAGGCGTAAAGTGAGTTGAACCGGGTGGCGGACGTGGTGGTGGTTGTATACTAGTACACGGCGCGACAGGCGCGTTTTGAGATATGAACGTCCGGTCACGGGCACGGGATCTGTGACCACACAGACGCCGTACACCGGTAGGCTGCCGCATATTGCTCTGAAGCAGCAAGGTCCAGATCTAGACACGCGAAGTGTGCTTGAAGGAGTAGAGTAGAGAAGAGTGAATTGGGCGCCAGGTACAGATACATACAGGCACTATTAGCTACTCTTATCGAGCCCATACATCCGTGACGCAGGAGACCGGGAACTCATGGTTAGATGTCTTGTGTATCCGAGTACAAGCCAACCCGGGAGCGGTCGTAGCGGTGGTCGCGGTGGGGATGGGAGCGACATCCGTGCTTTGAGAACTGGCTCAGCACGTCGCGCGGGAGCTAGAGAGGAGCCGGAGAATAGGAGGCAGTCCCGTCCGATCAATAGCGATGCAAGATCGGTCCTCCTTAGGCACGTGTGAACGGGCACTGTCCGGAGGCTGGCGATTAAGTAGCTGGACGCAAGGCTGAAGCAAGAACGACATGTTAGAGGAACGAATGCCAGAGGAAGAGCGATAATAGTTACCAGACCCGAGAACGTGGAAGGACAGTTGCAGCAGGAAGGCTGCACAGCGGGAGAGGTGGTGGTGCCCGATCATCCTCTCGGACTGGCTCGGTGCAGATCGGGTGCGCCGCCGCTGGGTATTGTAACACAATGCGCCCACGATTTTTTGCAGCCTCTGGCATCCGACATCTGTCCTCACCTGCATCGTTTCAGTCTCCCCTCTGTACACGGTCACCAAACTCGTACCTTCGCTATGGGCCGCCCTTGGACAGCTGAACTCGAACTCGCAATGCTTGAAGAGCGGTGGCCAGGGTTCACTGCGGCGCGTACCCAGGACCTCACGACGACGTTCTTGACGAGCGTGTATCAAGACTACTTCTCCGCGCTATACCCCGAAGTCGTAGTACCAGAGGGTGCAGACGAGAAGTCGATCTTCTTCACCACTCTGAAGCCGGGGCCCGATGGCGAGGAGCAGCAGATCTCTGTACATGGGCGCAAAAAGGTCAGTCTCGCTGTGGTTCGTAGAGCATTCGCCTGACTCACCTGGTTCGAATACTTAGCAAATCTATTGGTGGTTCTGGAATCGCGCGAACAGTCTTGACCTGAAGACGCGAAACAAGAGCAAGAAAAAGGACAGCGGCCTCGACTTCAACGCAGACCCGCAGAAGGCTGTCAAGAGACAAGCCTATCAGGCTTACGTCGACATCTACGGCGAGCGCGTCCTACCAATCATCAAGCCAGAGTTCGACGAGTACTTGAAGAAGTTCGTTGCAGCGGAGGAGGGCGAGAAGCCGAAGGGATGGTTGGCATTCATGGGGGAGCGGGCAAAAGTGATGTTGGAGAATGAGAGCGAGGAGGTGAAGGCGGAGGTCGAAGCGGCGCGCATCAAAGGTCCCAAGGACGACGGCTTAGACATGTTCACCGACCCCGCGCCTGGCGTAACGGTGCAGGATCAACAGAAGCGGGCAAGGATCATCCAGGAGTGAGTTCAACGATCATGCAGACTCGAATTCCCTCTTACCTGTCTCTAGCCGCATCGATGCGTTACCCGAGAAGTTCGCAAAGCTCGCGAAGAACCTTGAGCAACAGCTCGGCTGGAAGGTGTCGGTCAGTGCTGGAGGGCCACGTCCAGACACCGGCGAGTTCGTGTCTTACTCGTGAGCACAACAGTCTCTGCGCCTGAAATGTCTTGACGGCTGACAATACGTGTTAGCTATCATTCAGGACATACAGCGAATCTGGGGCTCACGTTGACGGATGTGTGTACCAAATGGCCAGCTTTCAAAGCAGACTTCAACAACTTCGTGGTCAATTGCTATCGTGAGTAATATGATACAGCTGTTCGAGCTAGTGGGCGATGACGCTAATCCGAAACTGTTACATGCAGCACCGGACGCAGCAAAGAAATTGCATGCCGCTTACCTGGGTGGCGAAGCCGATCCTGACTCGAGCACCACCCCATCCGAGTCGTCACGGTCCACACCCGCTCCTCCACCTCTTCCCAATCCCCAGCCAACGTTCTCCGTCCAACTTCCCCCTACGACGCCCTCAGATCCCCCTTCTTCTGCGTCGAGACAGTCGACTGAGTCTGCCGCAGGTCCGTCGAAGAATACCGCAGCCACCGCGCCGGAATCAAGCCCTACCAGCGAGTCGGAGGGTGGTGCGCCCAATACAACCACGTCGTCGAGCACGTCGTCCCGCAGTATATCAGGAGCGATGGATTGGGAGAAGCAGAGGTTGGCTACGATGAAGAGGAACCACGAGAGGATGGTGGCGGAGGGGTTGATCTCGGCCGCGCAGGCTCTGCAAAAGCCAGCGAAGAAACCTCGCGCGCCCCGTGCACCGAAGACTACGGCTTCTATTCCTCCCACGTCTGTCACGACACGCACACGCTCTGCCGCCGCCGCCGCCGCCGCCGCCTCTGCTGCCACACCCACTCAGACCGAGGCTGTCACCCAAGCCTTCGTGCCAGAAGACTCATCTGCTACGCCTGGCGAGTTGAGCAATGCGGCGGCCTCAGGACTCGCAAGTTCCGTACACAGCATACATCCCACGCACGGCACTTCATCTGGTGCTGAGCAGCCTCCCACATCTGTGTCGCCGACTTCGACAGCGACAACCTCTCCCCTGCCAAGCGCAACTCCTTCGGCGGCTTCAGGTGCAGCTTTGCCCGCCCCGGCGGATGCTCAGGACGTTCAAGAAGTCGAGACGCAATCCACCGCAGCCTCCTCCGCCTCCGGTCAGGTCCATGTACAAGACCCCCTTGCAGGCTCTTCCGCTTCGCTCCAGCCTGCGTCCATCTCAGACACCATCGTCCTCCCCGGTATAGCGACCTCATCCTCTGTCGTCACCCCTCTGGACGGCTCTGCTCTCCTTCCATCGACAGACACCGAGAACGTGTTGATTGTGCTTGATCAGGAGGCCCCGGACTGGGTCTTCAGCGCGGTCGAGTTCTTCGAGTACCATCTCGAGGCTGGAGGGAAGGGCTGGCACCGTCTGGTGCATAGTTGGCAGAAGTTTGAGATGCATATGGGGTACCCGGAGTCTCGGGTGAGTACTATCGATCTTTCATGCTCTGTAGCGGCCATGGTCATGACTCAAGCAATTCTACAGAAGAAGCAGTTTCACCTCCCGACCGCTCTCCGTCCAGATGAGATTGCTCAATGGATGAAGGAGGGTCGCGATTACGAGAAGCTCCCAGAGCTCGTCGACCATGTTGCCTTTTCTGCGCAATGGAAGACATGGTGGGCCTCCCTGCAACCGGCTACCCGACGCGTCGATGGCTCCCCAACTTTGCTCAACCGCATCGCGCCTACAGATAAGAGCGAGTGGGAGATTATCTGGCGCGGAGGGCCATGTGGGCTCTTCCTCGTCATCATGGGGCTTGCATGGTGGCTCTACGCTGCTTCTGAGAGTGATAGCAGCCTCCAAGAGGTTCAGGATGCTATAGATGACGTGCACTGGGCCCTCTGTACCGCTATGGAGGCTCACGGGCTGAATGCGAAGCGTGCTGCCTCGGAGAACTCGGACGTCGAGAGTTGCACTTCCGTGAAGCGCGCTCGCATTGATTGAGTTCTCCTTCGCTGTCACGGTCATTTTCCTGTACAGTACAATGATGCCTGTACTTATGTCGAACTATCAATACTCAGTACTTGTGTCTGAGTCTCCGACAACGGTTCATCATAATTCTCATGAACAGTCAGATAAGTAAGCTCAGTAAGGCATGTCCATAAGTCGTCCAAAAGCGCCGAATTGTTCAAATTACTTATTCCCTAAGTGCGGCTATCAACAGTGTTGTACAACTGCTAAGACTCAGCCTGAGCAAAAAACCAATTGTAGAGTCCGAAAGCGAAGCTAAGTAGTAATCTCCCAAGGGCATCATGGGCGGCAAACTGAAGCAGTCAGTAAGTGACGATCAATGACATGTCTTGGGCTATCACTATGGGCTCAAACACTATTTTTGCGGATAGCCTAACATATCAGGATGGTGCTCGCAGCAACGAGGCGGCTACTAGTGTCCTAGAAACTGGCACACAATTAGATCTTTGCAGCTGGAAGTTGTGATGGCTCTCCAAACCTCAGTACCTCTGGCTGTATTTTGCACCCAGCCTGTGCAGATGTTCTGGAATACTGACAATGATGATGGTATAATTGAGATAGCGTTTCCTGTCCGAATCGGGATCGCTATGACAAGCTCCAGCTTTTCCTGTCTGAATCGGGATCGCTACGGCCGGTTACAATCTGCATTACAAGGTCTGGACCCCATGTACAAGCTCCAGCTTTTCCTGTCCGAATCAGGATCGCTACGGCCAGTTACAATCTGCATTACAAGGTCTGGACCCCATGTACAAGCTCCAGCTTTTCCTGTCCGAATCGGGATCGCTACGGCCGGTTACAATCTGCATTACAAGGTCTGGACCCCATGTACAAGCTCCAGCTTTTCCTGTCCGAATCGGGATCGCTACGGCCGGTTACAATCTGCATTACAAGGTCTGGACCCCATGTACAAGCTCCAGCTTTCTCTGTCCGAATTGGGATCGCTACGGCCGGTTACAATCTGCATTACAAGGTCTGGACCCCATGTACAAGCTCCAGCTTTCTCTGTCCGAATCGGGATCACTACGGCCGGTTACAATCTGCATTACAAGGTCTGGACCCCATGTACAAGCTCCAGCTTTCTCTGTCCGAATCGGGATCGCTACGGCCAGTTACAATCTGCATTACAAGGTCTGGACCCCATGTACAAGCTCCAGCTTTTCCTGTCCGAATCAGGATCGCTACGGCCAGTTACAATCTGCATTACAAGGTCTGGACCCCATGTACAAGCTCCAGCTTTTCCTGTCCGAATCGGGATCGCTACGGCCAGTTACAATCTGCATTACAAGGTCTGGACCCCATGTACAAGCTCCAGCTTTCTCTGTCCGAATTGGTATCGCTACGGCCGGTTACAATCTGCATTACAAGGTCTGGACCCCATGTACAAGCTCCAGCTTTCTCTGTCCGAATCGGGATCACTACGGCCGGTTACAATCTGCATTACAAGGTCTGGACCCCATGTACAAGCTCCAGCTTTCTCTGTCCGAATCGGGATCGCTACGGCCAGTTACAATCTGCATTACAAGGTCTGGACCCCATGTACAAGCTCCAGCTTTCTCTGTCCGAATCGGGATCGCTACGGCCGGTTACAATCTGCATTACAAGGTCTGGACCCCATGTACAAGCTCCAGCTTTCTCTGTCCGAATCGGGATCACTACGGCCAGTTACAATCTGCATTACAAGGTCTGGACCCCATGTACAAGCTCCAGCTTTTCCTGTCCGAATCGGGATCGCTACGGCCAGTTACAATCTGCATTACAAGGTCTGGACCCCATGTACAAGCTCCAGCTTTTCCTGTCCGAATCAGGATCGCTACGGCCAGTTACAATCTGCATTACAAGGTCTGGACCCCATGTACAAGCTCCAGCTTTTCCTGTCCGAATCGGGATCGCTACGGCCAGTTACAATCTGCATTACAAGGTCTGGACCCCATGTACAAGCTCCAGCTTTTCCTGTCCGAATCGGGATCACTACGGCCAGTTACAATCTGCATTACAAGGTCTGGACCCCATGTACAAGCTCCAGCTTTTCCTGTCCGAATCAGGATCGCTACGGCCAGTTACAATCTGCATTACAAGGTCTGGACCCCATGTACAAGCTCCAGCTTTTCCTGTCCGAATCGGGATCGCTACGGCCAGTTACAATCTGCATTACAAGGTCTGGACCCCATGTACAAGCTCCAGCTTTTCCTGTCCGAATCAGGATCGCTACGGCCAGTTACAATCTGCATTACAAGGTCTGGACCCCATGTACAAGCTCCAGCTTTCTCTGTCCGAATCGGGATCGCTACGGCCAGTTACAATCTGCATTACAAGGTCTGGACCCCATGTACAAGCTCCAGCTTTTCCTGTCCGAATCGGGATCACTACGGCCAGTTACAATCTGCATTACAAGGTCTGGACCCCATGTACAAGCTCCAGCTTTCTCTGTCCGAATATAGACACCCACGGATGGTTACAATCACTTTTACAGAGCCTGCCTCCATATAGCCCCCAGACCATGTTACAATTGGTTACAAGAGCCAGGATCTTGGTACTTAGATTTCCCATCACCAGATCTATCAGATCTATATCTGCTGATCACATCTATTACAAGCCTTGTACAAGCTCTGTATAGGCTGCTCTATGCGGGTTACAATCCTTTGTACAAGTCCGCATTTAGCTGCCCTTTGCAGTAGACCACTTGTAATACAAGCCTTACTTGTACTACAAGTGGTTGGTTGTACAATCCTATGGCTCTTGTACAAGGGTCTTGTACAGAATATCCCCCACGTACAGCACAACCATTGTACCATACCTGTGGGGGTTTGTACTACAAGTCTGGATACCACTGGTGGACAGGAGTAGCACCGCTATCGTACGATGGCAGGGACCCCAACTTCCCGAACAGCGCGCGGAGATTCTGCTTGAGGCGATGTCGGGCCTGCGAGCGGCGCTGATCTCCGGCGCCGATGATAGCCTGAATGGGGGCAGCGGAGTCTGGTTCGTCGAGGGCGTAGTCGCCCCAAAGAGCATCCCACCATTCCGAGATGGTCAGGGGACGGCCTGCAATCGAATGATCGAATAGGCGCATGTGGCAGAACGTGCGGATCGACACGAAATGGTGGATATACCGGGTGACTTTCTCGCTGTTGAAGTCGTATCCAACGAGACGGTCAATCAACCACGGCGGCGGGAAGAAGTATGTCACGGAGGCCTGCGGTTGCGGTAACGGACTGACGGCTCGGAGTGCACGAGCCCAGACTGGAGAATGTTCGACGGAGTACGATGCATAGTGCTGCCGGAAGGGGTTCATCGTGTACGGCTTCCGGGTGCCAAACACCCGGTGCGTCAGCCTCGGAGAACTTCGCTTGCCATGTGCAGCCGACGGAAGCGCAGGCGGGGCTTTTTGAGAAGGAGGGCGCAGGTCGTGCCCCAAAGTGCGGGAGCGTTCTGGACCGAGGATGAGACAGGGTCGCTTGGCAGGTGGCTCCGACGACGAAGTGGGGTCGATCTGAAGGGAAGGTAGACGGGACGAGCAAAGCTGACGGCGCACCGTCGCGTCCATCGCGCGCTGCCATTCCCCGGGAGTTGTCAATGCACCTGAGAGATCCCGACGAGCCAACACTAATCGCGGGTACGAGGGAACGGTCGAGAAGGAGATGGGAAGGGCGTTGTTCTGGACGACTGACCAAATTGCAACGTCTTTTGTGAGCTGCTGCTGGAACCAGACGGGCACTCCCGCACGATGCAGGAAGTGCACGACGCTGGGATCAGCCGAGAGCGCACCGAGGATATCGAGGACACTTGCACGCCAGTCGTCCTGCGACTCGATCCGCGGCAAGACCACGGAAGCGTACACCTCCAATCCAGCCAACTCCAAGATGAGGCGTTGAGCGTGCGCGGCAAGAGAAATGATGACGCTGCGCTCGGACGGGAGGAGGCGAAGGCGGTCGACACAATGTCGCAGGCATATGGTGAGGAAATGGCGGATGCGTTTGATATTGTGATCCTCCCGTTCGATTCGCGAAGCAGACGCGATGGCCGACTCGGCCGCAGTGTCCAACTCGTGGAGCAAGCTACCTCGCAACTGGCCAAACCGAGGGACACCGCACTCCTTGGTGTTCCAATCAAGAGCCTCCCAGGTGCGCCAAACGATGGGCGCGGACGGGGCACCAGCACTGCCTTGACGAGGGATACACGCAACATGTACATGCGCGTGGTCGAAGAGCTGGGGCCAGCGCGAATACTCGTGCAAGCCCCATCTCCCATCCGCGAACGTCGTAATCTCGCTCCTCGCGATCGCGAACTTGGGGACTGAGCGCTGATTGGGAGTCGTGATTACCGAGGTCGCACTGAACCCGGGAGCGGCCGCGAGTCCCTCGAAGAGCCCAATGTCGTGCAGCGGAGGGCCTGGGAGGCACATCAAAACCTGCCTGACGAGTTGGTTTCATAGATATAACTCACATGTACCCTCGCGCGTTTTGTTCACCTTGGCGGAGTAGGCCATCGATTGACGCGAACGTAGATACACGACTAGCTATACATCACATCAGTATCGCGGGCGTCTCAAAAACTCAAGGGAGATCTATGACTCACAGAGTGTCGTGAAGAACAAGATGGCGCCGTCAGCAGAGACCATAACGACGTGTCCGTAGAGGAACGGCAGAGGGGAGGGAGCCTGGGGGATACATTGTGCGATTGTGAGGGAGGGCATCGGGGGGAAGATGGAGGGATGCGTACAACACAAGAGATGAGGGACAAGGTCGCCACTCGAGTTGACCAAGCAGGTCGCACGGTCGACGCGTCGAAAGAAGCCGACGAGGAGATGCCCGAGGGAGATGGGTATGAGACGCTGTCTCACCCGCGAAGGTCCGTTGATGCCGCAGAAGATGGGACTTCTATCCCCTTCTTTGGCGACCTGATCTATGCGACGAGCTTGATCCTGTAGCCTCGGGCATGAGATAGCAACCTTTCAGGCGTAGCAAAGCACTCACGAAGTAATCTTGCTATTCACACGCGACACGGTCGCAGAGCCGCGGGAGACGATGGAGGTGCAGAAGGAAGAGGTGGGAACGCGGGAGGGCAGCGCCTGTGGGCATCCATCATGTGATCGCGTTGTGGGAACTTGCGAAAGCGTTCAACAAGCACACGTGATCCACGGTTCGCACACACAGAATAAGCGCCCGATGTCCTTGCACCCCGCCACGATGTCCACGATATCCACGGCGACGTTGAACAACCCCACGGCGCATCCACGGCCATCCATACTTAGCATCTGAAGTCGACGCTCGAGTCACGCCGCCTCGCTCTTTCTCAAAGCTCGGCATTGCATTCGCACACCGGCCACATGGCCACCGTGGCAGCGTGCCTGCACTCCCCAGCACCGTCCTGGACGTTTGAGCCAGCCGACACACGGAGGGAGCAATTACCAGTCTAGAAGGCGATAGTCTAGGACCAGGAGGGATGGGGACATGTGGGCTTACATGTCTATACACCGTACATGCGCCCGGCGGCGCGCAGCGTCGCACGTCGTCCAGTGTTTGTCGCAGTCTGCCTGTACTCCATAGCTGGAAAATATCACGCATATCTCCCCTTCTGTCACGTTGATTGCTCGCCCTCACCTATGTGGACGTCCCCCAGGTTCAATCTGCCGACACTCACGCAAGTCGCAAAGGCTGCCCATCTCTCTTGCGCGCTTCCTAGGCTCTACCTACCACAAACCACCACTCGTCCTACACCGCGCCTCTGCTATGTCCCCTCCGCGCAACCGAGGAGAGAGACCCTTCGGTGGGACATTTCTGGGGGGCTCCAGTTCCCGTCCTCCTGCGCGAATTCGCAACCCGTGGGCCGGCTTGGCCAACGACCTGAGGTTTTCTCCGCGTCTCGATGCTGGCATCTCACCGACCGTACTCAACACACCTTTGAGTGCAACCCGACCTCGGGGTCTCAGGCAACACCGTCACAGCCAGGTATTATTGCCACAATCTGCACCCGCTGACTGCTCCTAACATTGATTTGTCCGATCCCAGTGAATGCCGAGGCCCGAAACATCCCCTCAGACCATGAGGGAAATAAATGCCCCAGTGCCGTCGAGGAACCCGAGCCAGACCGGTGAGCTGGGTACGGGTCCGACCAATGAAGGGAATGGGCGCGGCGAGGGACAGGTAGAGAAGTCTCAGTCACATGGGAAGGGCACGGATGGAACGTATAAAAACAACACAATTGTGAGTCGTTTCTCTACGCTATCCAAACCCCTGCAAACCTCAGTGCTGCAGCGTCCCTCCACTCGAATGAACCAGTATCTGACCGCGTGGGCGGTGCCTGCGAAGGAGGCTGTATTGGAGCGCGAAGCGGGCCCGACGTCCGATGCATCGTGCGAGACGTGCGGGTGCGCCCTTGACGCTGCGGACCAGTGCGCGTACCGCTGCTTTGACTGCTATCACCCCGCGCTGGAATGCGGTGCATGTACCGTCGCGTATCATCGTCGCAACCCATTCCATCGCGTTGACCGGTGGGATCGTGAGCGCAGATTCTGGGAACGTATGTCGCTCGGCGCCCTCAAGCTTGTTACGAACAGCCTCCCCGGTACTATTCATTTCCTTTCCCAGTCATCCTATTGTTCGATCACCATGATTCCCATGGTCCCTCTCACGCTATTGTCTTCATCCATGATGTCTCTCACGCTATTGTCTTCTGACACTATTGTTCCCTCATGTATATAAGACCACCAGCGCTACCTGGGGACCCTCAGTTTCGACCTCTTGTCCCCAGGTAAGCCAAGCTGTACTTCGCTCTGTAGATACCTCTCTCAATACATCTTGTCCCCAGCCCTGATCATCGAGCATTGCTCCGCTCTCGCTGCACAAGTGCTCGTCGACGCCCCTGCTCGTCTCGTGAGTCTTTCCTGATCCCCCTCGACGATCAGTCGTAACATTAGGTCGAAACTTCAACACGAGCACTGGCGTATTCCTCCCCCCCCACCCTCCATCGGTTGATCGCTGGTTCTATAACCACGCGCCTGGTGTTGAGCTGTATCTGTCGCTGTTGGTTCTATAACCTACGTGCGCGGTACTACCTTCCTGGACCCCGCCGCTGTGCAGTACGACTTTGAGTCCACTGACAGGCAAAGGTCAGGTGAATTTGTGTTCTACCTGACACCGACCTCTACACACTGGACAGTGACCCACCCCCGTTACGCTGCCCTCAGCTGTACCACGCCTTCCACGCAACTGCCCACGAAGATCAGCATTGGGACGTACGCGCGAACCAGTGGTTCATCTGCGAGCAACAGCCGTGCCCCAACCGACGCCTTTCTGCTCGGGACTGGGACTGGGACAGCCTCGCACCCCACGTCCGCACCGACCCAGAACAGGAGGCTCTCATTCGAAGGCGACTAGAACGACCGGTTGCTGCTACTACTGCTAGTGGACGTCCGCTACGTGAAGCAGTCCGCCTTTCATCCAGCAGACCCGGCACTCGCCCACCTAGCCGTCTTCCTAGCCGCACCAATACACCTCCCACTGAGTCTCCACTTGGAGGATCCCGTATCCCTCTTCCCACCGCGCTTGTTCTTGCCAGCGAGCGCCTGCAACGTCGAGCATCAGGATCCTTTAGTCCAGTTGCCACCACCTCGGCACTACCTCCTCAGTCCCAGCCGGAGGGACGACAACCTGACATCGTCCTCAACTCCCCGCCTCGGACTTCCCCACCACCTCTTCCTCCACGGAATCCTTCGCGAACGACTACCCCTAGTGCTCCGTCGCAAGGCTCCTCGCACCCCACCACACCACCACCCATCACCCCCACTCTCCCCACCATGACGGCTCCTTTTGACGTCACCAAGCTCCTGCCGGTTCTACTGCCTCGAGAGTACGATGGCAAGAATGCTCAGGAAGGCCTCACCTTCATCAGCAGCGCCAAAGCCTATCACGGAGTTGCCACCAGGGCAGGAGTAGACGCGAACCTGATCTGGATGGTCGTCTTGAACCGCCTCACAGGCGATGCTGCAAGCTGGGCCGGGCCGCATATCATCACGGCAGCCACAACTACTCCTTGGGCGGATGTCGCTGCATTCGAAGATGCGTTCAAGGCCCACTTCTGCGCCGTAGATGACAAGGAGGCAGCCACTGCTGAGCTGGTCAAGCTTTGCAAGGCTTCGCACAGGCTTGGCACGGTCAAGGAGTACACTGCTGAGTTCAATGCGGTGGCTGCTCGGACTGGGTTCTCCGATGACGACAAGCGCGAGCGCTACCGTGAAGGACTCCCCTATCGCATCAAGGACGAGTTCGCCACCACTGCTCACGACATCTCTACCCTTGTCAAGATGCAGACGGTTGCCTTGCAGATGGACCAGCACCTGGCACGACGGTCAGAGGAGCGACCTCGCACCGGGAAGTTCCCAAAACGCGGCGAGAAGGTAGCTGCGAATAAGGAACGTCCTCCTACCTCCGGTCCCACCGGTTGCTTCGTCTGCGGACGAAACGGTCACAGGGCCGCCCAATGCCCGGAGAGGAAAGGCGGTCAACGCGCCGCAGCCTCCTCATCATCCTCCACGACGTCGGATGAGGTGGTCGCCCTTCAGTTGCAGCTCAAGGCACTGGAGGAGCGCATTGCCACGCTGACGACGATGAAGGAGAAGGAGGGTTTTTGATTCGAGCTGCGCTAGATGCCGCGCGCGCACGCTCATGTACCAATAGTCGTTATGCTGTACTGGGATCGTCGTTTATTTATGAGCTCAATCATGATGGACAACACTTCCACATCCCAGTACGACTGAGCGGCAAGCGGCGAGAGAAGGATGTGGTGGCCATGGTTGACAGTGGGGCCACTACAAAGTTTTTGCATCGACGGTTTGTGGAGGAGAACCGTGTTGCTACGCGGAAGCTAGCATCCCCCATCCGTTTATACAACATCGACGGTACAGAGAACCGCGATGGCACGATTGCAGAGGTAGCCGTGCTAGGGATGACGATCGGGGACCACCAGGAGCAGGTGGTGTTTATGGTGACAGACGTAGGTGACGAGGATGTGATCATCGGCCTTGACTGGCTGCGCGAGCACAATCCGGAGATTGACTGGGAACGTGGCTCGCTGCGCCTATCCCGCTGCCCTTCAACATGCCATGCTAGTAAGAAGGCACCGGAACCTGCTGCAACTGTGACGCGTGATACGGAGGTCAGGCTCACGGCGCGTTCACGTTCAGATCGGGTCCGGAAGGCCAAGAAGATTGGCAGGGTGTGTGCAGCGGTGATGGTCGAAGAGGTGGAGGACATTAATGAGCCACCATTGCCGAATGAGGAGGAGTGGGATGGATCTGAGCAAACCCTTCTGGATGCCTGGATGGAGGGGCGCAGCCTACAAGGCGCTCCTCAACTCTTTGTCTCTGCGAGCCATACCTATTCCCAGGAGCTCGCGGAACAGGAGTACCAGAAACGGGGGCCAGCTCGTCCTATCGAACAACTGGTGCCGGAACACTACCATGAGTACCTTAGTGTGTTTTCAAAGGAGGCGTCAGAACGGTTGCCCAACCATCGCCCCTATGATCATGCTATCGAGCTGGTTCCCGATGCCAAGATGTTCCACTCCAAGGTGTACCCTCTATCCCCGAACGAGCAAGTCGAGCTTGATAAGTTTCTTGAAGAGAACCTGGCCAAGGGTTACATTCGTGAGTCGAAGTCACCGATGTCCTCCCCCTTCTTCTTCGTCAAAAAGAAGGATGGCAGTCTTCGCCCTGTGCAGGACTATCGGAGGCTGAACGACATCACCATTAAGAACCGTTACCCGCTGCCGCTGGTTTCGGAACTGATGGATCGACTCAAGAAGGCCAAGTACTTCACGAAGCTCGACATTCGCTGGGGGTACAACAACGTTCGCATAAAGACAGGCGACGAGTGGAAAGCGGCCTTCGTGACCAACCGGGGACTCTATGAGCCCACAGTCATGTTCTTTGGTCTGGCCAACTCCCCCAGCACCTTCTCTGCATTCATGAACGACATCTTCAAGGACCTCATCGTTCTTGGCAAGGTCACCGTCTATCTCGACGACATCCTCATCTTTACGAATGACCTTGCTGAACATCGCACCCTTGTCCGAGAGGTCCTGAAGCGTCTGAAGGAGCATGACCTGTTCTGTAAACCAGAGAAGTGCGAATTCGAGCAGACCAAAGTGGAGTACCTCGGGATGTTCGTGTCCGAGAACCAGGTCGAGATGGACCCGGTGAAGGTCAAGGGCATCGCAGACTGGCCAGTTCCCCGCAATGTGTCAGACATCAGGAAGTTTCGCGGCTTTGCGAACTTCTATCGTCGCTTCATCCGGAACTTCAGCGCCATCTGCAAGCCTCTAGACAGGCTGACCGGCAATGTCCCTTGGCAATGGGGAGAGGAGGAGCAGCGGGCATTTGAGGAGCTGAAGCAGTGCTTCCTGACAAGTCCCGTACTCCGCATCTACGACCCGGACCGTCCCACACGAGTGGAAGTCGACGCCTCTGGGTTTGCCACAGGAGCGGTGCTGTCGCAGGAGGGGGAGGATGGAAAGTGGCACCCGATCGCCTTCCACTCCGAATCCATGAATGATGCTGAGCGCAACTACGAGATCTATGACAAAGAGATGCTCGCAATCATTCGTGCCCTCCAGGCGTGGCGCCACTACCTCGAAGGACTGCCCAGTACATTCGAGATTCAGTCAGATCACAAGAATCTTGAATACTGGCGTACGGCGCAGAACCTCACCAGACGGCAGGCTCGATGGGCTCTCTACCTCTCTCGTTTTGACTTCGTCATCACACACAAACCGGGCACATCTAACGGTCGAGCAGATGCACTATCCCGTCGCCCTGACCACCAGCGAGATGACGCAGATGACAACCAAGGTCGCACGGTGCTACAGCCTAGTCACTTCCGCTCTCTGGCTGCTAGACGTGGACATCTGGCCCTTGTACCGGAGAAGTCACTTCTGCGTCGGATCCGAGAGTGTGGAGACCGCGAGAAAGAGGTGGCAGAGGCACTGCGCAAGGTGGAACAACTCGGGCCAGCACGGCTGCAGAATGATCTGGTGGACTGGAACGTCGAGCAAGGTCTTCTCCTCTATCGAGGCAAGGTCTACGTCCCCAACGATCGCGCACTACGGGCAGATATTGTTCGCCTGCACCACGACCTACCACCCGCTGGGCACCCAGGCCAGTGGAAGACCATTGAGCTAGTAAGCCGCAACTACTGGTGGCCGGGTATGACACAGTTCATCAAAAACTATGTTGAGACCTGTGACACCTGTCGACGAGGCAAGCCAATCCATGGCAAACGGCACGGTCAGCTGCAGCCAAACGAGATCCCAGACGGCCCTGGTCAGGTTGTGACCTGTGACTTCATCACCGGCCTACCAGAGGTTGATGGGTACAACGCGCTGCAGCTCATTGCGGACCGGCATGCGAAGCTAGTGCATCTCATTCCATGTCGAGACGAGATCGATGCCGAGGGTGCGGCGAACAACTTCATACGGGAGTATTTCCGCCTCCATGGACTACCACGAAAGATCATCTCCGACCGTGGCCCCCAGTTCGCCAGCAAGCTCTTCCGTGCCATTCTTAAGGGTCTCGGCATTGAGAGTGCACTGTCCACTGCGTACCACCCCCAGACCGACGGACAGTCAGAGAGGTGGAACCAGGAGGTGGAAGCCTACTTGCGGATGTTCTGCTCACGCCGCCGAGACGACTGGGTGCAGTGGTTGCCCATTGCAGAGTTTGCGTTCAACTCTCATGTCCACTCCTCTGGGGTATTCACCCTTCTACCTGCTCTATGGGTTCGAGCCACAGTTCCACATCCCAATGCTACCCACTGAGGTTCCTGCAGCGGACAGTCGTCGCGAGGAACTCCGACGGGCCCGGAGGATGCGACTGCAGCCTTGACGCTCACTGCGGAACGCATGAAGGCACACTTTGACCAGCATGCTCGAGACACTCCGGTCTTTGAGCCAGGTCAGAAGGTGTGGCTGGACACTCGCAACCTGCGAGTCACAGGAATGCCTCGGAAGTTGGTGGACAGGTATGCAGGTCCCTATCCAGTGGTACGCCGAGTTGGCAACCTTGCCTATGAACTCCGTCTACCAAAAGACCTACCCATCCATCCAGTCTTCCATGTGTCGCTGCTGCTGCCGCACAAGCACAGCTCCCTGCCGGGCCGGCACCCACCAGAGCCTGCACCGATTGAAGTGGAAGGAGAAGAGGAGTACGAAGTTGAACGGGTGCTGGAGTCTCGCCGCTATGGACGAGGAAGGAAGCTCCAGTACCTCGTACGGTGGAAGGGATGGGGTCCCGAACACGACAGCTGGGAGCCTGCAGAAAACCTGACCCATGCTCCACAGCGGGTTATGGAATTCTACGCGCAACACCCAACATCCCACCGTTAGGTCGTGCGGACACGACCCTTGGGAGGGGGGTACTGTTACGAACAGCCTCCCCGGTACTATTCATTTCCTTTCCCAGTCATCCTATTGTTCGATCACCATGATTCCCATGGTCCCTCTCACGCTATTGTCTTCATCCATGATGTCTCTCACGCTATTGTCTTCTGACACTATTGTTCCCTCATGTATATAAGACCACCAGCGCTACCTGGGGACCCTCAGTTTCGACCTCTTGTCCCCAGGTAAGCCAAGCTGTACTTCGCTCTGTAGATACCTCTCTCAATACATCTTGTCCCCAGCCCTGATCGTCGAGCATTGCTCCGCTCTCGCTGCACAAGTGCTCGTCGACGCCCCTGCTCGTCTCGTGAGTCTTTCCTGATCCCCCTCGACGATCAGTCGTAACAAAGCTCACCATCAACCTCGGACACAAGCGCGGACTGCCATGTCCTCTCAATCAAGGCACGCGCAAGATGACCGTGGTTCACGCGCATGGAATCGACACATACCATGTACGATTCTGCCACTGCCCGCAGCCCGATACTCTGCGGAAACCCCCTGAGCCGCTGCAACTCATCCGATACGGTCTCTGGCCAGGGTCATGGACGCAGCCGAACACGGCGTACACAATCTCTGGTTTGCGAGACCATCATCTTCTCAGCTTACAGTCCCAAATATCGGCGCACGATTACTTTACATACCTTAAGAGGTCTACCGATAATGTGTGCCCGGACGAAGTGACCGTGAGCCTGCCAGCAGCGAGAAGCATATTCAGTTCTAAACGCCGGTTACCCAGGATCGGTACAGAGAGTTTATGACGGCCGTGCGCGAGTTCTCCTTCATGAGAATGACGAAGTGCTTCGATGTCGTCCCTTCGATGCACATGGCGCCGGGCTGCCTTGCCGTGCTATGTCCAGCATGCCCACAACCAGACATCAACATGGACCCACGCTGGGATGGCAAGAGACCTCAAGGCGAAGAGTGCGTACTTTTCCTCGGACGCGAGAATGGCGGTCTTACGAGAGCTTAGGTACCTGGATGCTCTGTTCCACACAACGGATGGGAACTTCCAGCAGAACCAGAAGATGAAACCGATGGATGCCGACGACGTACCGCTCACCCTCGGTGTGCTCTTCTTCGCCAACGAAAATGACTTCGCAACATATCAAAGTTTGCGGCAGAATTCCCCGAAAGAGGTATGTCCTGTATGTATTGACCCCGGGGTGCCGTACTCACGATCATGCGAATAGTCTACGACGTGCCATAAGTTCGGTGCAATGGGCTACGGAACATATGGTGGCCGGGTCTCCGGAACGGTCGGTATGGCGTGCGCGCGCCATATGTTCGTTCTCCCTACCGGAACGGTGGATCTCACGGCCGGAGAAGCGTGAGTGACCTTGTCCTTACGCACACACATGGTTACTGACGGCGGGTTGTAGCTATGCCTACGTCGACTACGTCCAACTTTGCGGGTTGCAACGCTGGATGAAGCTGCACATGCATGTCGCTGGATATGACATCAACTGTCAGTACCGCATCAACTTCGCAACGCGCATGCAGAGTATCCGCGAACGCTTCGCCTTCCTGCCCTCTATCCGTCTGACCCACTTCCCTCCGACGCTCATAGCGGTCGGGAAGTTCCATCTGGCGGCGCACATCCCTCAATGCCGATTCAAGTTTTCGTACAATTACCTTCCGGGGGTAGGGATGACTGACGGGGAGGGCTCCGAGCGTATCTGGGCGGACGGAAATGAGCTGGCGTCGAAAAGCAAGGAGATCACATAATTCAGCCCACATTGCCCACTGTACTGGCTGAGTTGGACTCACAAAGTCCCACTACGGTGGGCCAGTTGGACCTGGTCGGATGAAGTGGGTTGACACTCTAGTGGTCCAGTTGGGCAGTAGGGCAAGTATTACAGTAATCTATTCTAGATTGAATACTGGATGTATGGGGTGTATGGCGGGGGTATAGCTGCATATCATGCCCCGGTCAGAACCGCTACATGGCCATGGAGGTGGCCTGGTTGGGCTCTGATGCAGTTGCTACTATTGTGGCCCAGTCAGGCTGTTTTGGATGGACATGACGGTGAGCCAGTTGGGTTGTGCAGTTCGTGGATGGCTTGGGCCGGTTCGGGGCTGGACGGGGTCCGTCTGCGACCCTGGACGAGGGGTCGGGGCACGGGGAGGGGGTCGTCCAGGTCCGCATCCCGTGGATGGCTCGGGCCGGTTCGGGGCTGGACGGGGTCCGTCTGCGACCCTGGACGAGGGGTCGGGGCACGGGGAGGGGGTCGTCCAGGTCCGCATCCCGTGGATGGCTCGGGCCGGTTCGGGGCTGGACGGGGTCCGTCTGCGACCCTGGACGAGGGTCGGGGCACGGGGAGGGGGTCGTCCAGGTCCGCATCCCGTGGATGGCTCGGGCCGGTTCGGGGCTGGACGGGGTCCGTCTGCGACCCTGGACGAGGGGTCGGGGCACGGGGAGGGGGTCGTCCAGGTCCGCATCCCGTGGATGGCTCGGGCCGGTTCGGGGCTGGACGGGGTCCGTCTGCGACCCTGGACGAGGGGTCAGGGCACGGGGAGGGGGTCGTCCAGGTCCGCATCCCGTGGATGGCTCGGGCCGGTTCGGGGCTGGACGGGGTCCGTCTGCGACCCTGGACGAGGGGTCGGGGCACGGGGAGGGGGTCGTCCAGGTCCGCATCCTGTGGATGGCTCGGGCCGGTTCGGGGCTGGACAGGGTCCGTCTGCGACCCTGGACGAGGGGTCGGGGCACGGGGAGGGGGTCGTCCAGGTCCGCATCCCGTGGATGGCTCGGGCCGGTTCGGGGCACGGGGAGGGGGTCGTCCAGGTCCGCATCCCGTGGATGGCTCGGGCCGGTTCGGGGCTGGACGGGGTCCGTCTGCGACCCCGGATCCCATGGATGGCTCTTTCTTACCACTCTTGCCCTCCCTTGCTCTCTCTGCTTGATCACATCCCCTGGCTGTCTTGTGTCCCTCCCTCCTGTTCTACACCTCTGCTGTGGGCTGCGAACATTAGCATATCTGGATACAGATACAGGTGAGCTCGTTGTCATTCTATGTAGGGACAGGAGTCGGGGGTAGGGGCAGACAAGCGCAAGAAACAATTGTACAAGCAGCTCAGGCGGGTAGATGTACAAGGGTGGGCGGACACTGAGTTGATGGGCAAATGGGCAGGAGGACAGGCACAGGAGCAGGTCCAAGGACATGCGGACGGCTGGGCAGGTGGACGGGCAGCTGGGCGGGCAGGAATCTATTTGCGTAGCCATGTGAATATGCATGATTTCCATATTTTACTGCCAGTCTGCAGCTGGGTATGGTATCTTACCACTACGCACCGCAGGGAACCAACAGACATTGGTGAGTACCAGTGGATAATGTCTCCAGCATGGTTCAGGGCCTTTGTTACATACATGCTGATATCCACAGTAAATCTCCTGGTTCCAACCGGATGATATGGCATAGATATCGACAAGTATACTGTTGATTCTCACTGGGATTCACTCCTCAGCACAGCTCTGTCGTCAAACTCCCATTATAATGAGAAGCCATCGTCAATTGATGTTTACCCGTCTGATGCCCATTGAATGCCCGAGGTGTGCCCGGTGGGGTGCCCGCATGCCCGCTGCCCATTGAATGCCCGAGGTGTGCCCGGTAAGGTGCCCGTATGTCCGCTGCCCGTTGAATGCCCGTGGTGTGCCCGTTGAGGTGCCCGTATGCCTGCCTGCGTTGGGCACCAAATGCCCATTCCCGAGCTCCCTCGCCACTACTCTCCATGTAACTGTAAGTATACATTGTCTGTTCTGCGCTGCATGGAGGGACATTACACACAGCCACAGAACCTGAGTACATGTATAGACATCACACTACGATGTACATTTCTCTACTCAACGTCAGGGAAAAACATGTTTCCAAGTGCAACAAGATCATCGTTGTACGTCTGCCACTCGCCTGCTCGCAACATCATGCCAGACATACCCACTTTCCCTGCGGTTTTTGCAAGCTCCACCATGGCTTGGCGCTCAGCCCTCAGGTATGCCATACGCTCCCCTGAGTACATATTCGTGTCGTATGCCATGCGCACCAGGGATAAGTAGGCCTCTCGGTGCTCCAGGACTGGGGCTTCATTGTGTGGGAGAGATCGAACACCAGGAGCCAATGGATCACCCGGGGAAACATCGCCTGTACCCGGCATGCCAGGCGTAGATGCCATCGCACTCTCGGACGGAACCGGGACTGCTGCAGGCACTGAAGGCTCCGAAAAAGCGACGCGCTTGCGACGCTTTGATGGACGAGATGCTGTTGTAGGCTCTATGAAGGTGTCGGTGGCAGGGTGGCTGCTGGGTACAGGGACAGTCCCCGGCACTGGAGCAGTGGAGCGGAGTGGACTTCCGGGAAGTGGAGTATTGAAGCCAAGCGGGCTTCCAGGCACGGGGGCGGTAAAACCGAGCAGGGTTGCAGGCACTGGGGCGGTAAAGCCGAGCGGGGTTGTGGGCACTGGGGCGGTAAAGCCGAGCGGGGTTGCGGGCACCGGAGCGGCGGAGCCCAGTGGGGTTGCAGGGACTGGAGCCGTGAAGCCTAGAGGTGTTCTAGGGACAGGAGCTTGCACGCTCGATGAACGGTGGGGCACTTGATCCTGAACACCAAGAGGAGCCCCCGGCACTCGGACCTTGACGTCAGACTTGGGGCCGGGCAGGGCGACATTAAAGTCAAACGGATTGCCGGAGACAAGCCCCTCAAAGCCCAAACCAGTGACTCCGGCAAAGCTAGAGGCGCTGCTAGGAGCTCCAATGGGACTACCGGGGATGCGCGAGTGCATGGCGGGCACAGCGGGCACAGTAGACGGGCCGCGGACGGGGGATGCAGTGGGCACGCCGGACGGGATGGGCAACGCGGGCACAGTCGAGGGTACAGGCACCGCGGGCACTGCGGGCACGGCTTGGGGCACAGGCTCGACGGGCGCCGCGGGCACAGTGGATGGCGTGGGCATGCCGGGCGTAACAGGTATGAGCCCATTACTTGGGCCACCAGCTAGATTATATGCATGATCAGCCTTGTAGGGATGGTTGAACTAGACACAGCACGCACGTGGTGACACTAGAGCAAACTTCATGCCCAGTTCTCTTCTCCCGTTGACATACCACCCCACTGTTGGTGGGTCTATGGCCATTTCTGGGGACTGCTGAGAACTCTCTCCTGGGTTTGTCTCATCCTCGCTCTGGTCAGCACTTTGATCGATTGCCCTAAAGCTAGTCTTGTGCTTCGTGTTCTGCTTCTATAACGGTGCATCAGTATGTTGTGCCCGGCCATTGTGCCTGGCAGAACCTTCAAGCCTCACCTGAGACATGGTGGTCTTTGTATCATCTGGGTCAGAAAGACACCATACCAGCAAGCATATATTGACTTACCTCTGACAGGATCCACGGGGGAGGAGTCAAAGGCAGAAAAGGGCAAACGACAATGATTTGGCTGCGTCTCCAAGCGCCAGAATCGAGATCTCATCAGATAAGGTTTGATTGCACGAGTCTTGGGCCGATGCCTTGACCATTGTCTGCATTCTCTCCAACTCATCCCCTACGTTGAACACGCTCTGTTACATTCATCCCTCAGACAATATGGAAACAGTCCCTGTCACCCCTGAAGCCCTCCTCCAGCAAGTGCGCAAAGTTGCCCACTTTGCCCACCTTGCCTGGAGTGCTCGGCCTGCCCTCGATCACCCAACCCGAGCGCACTGGGAAGCACAGTTCTACGCTGCAATCCCTCAGCTAGAGCTGTTGCTCAAGCATGCGACGTGGTCCAACATCCCGGTCCCCCCCTTTGTGCTCGCATTTCTTCACGAACACAACCAAGCCTATGAAGCCCGGCGGCCGTACGACATCGAGGCCATGGACCCTGCCACCGCCCCCTTTGCTGTGAAGAACTTCATCCTCGAGGACGCAAATGTTGTGGGCAATTTGGGCAAGGAGCCTGGTGCGTGCCATGAGCCTGGCTATTATTGCTGCTACTGACTGATGCCAACCAGCCGCTGCCGCTGCGACAGCTTCCGCGGGCACTGCCGCAGCCCCCCCCGTCCAGTCTGTCACCACTCCGTCCCCCGCTGCCCAGCCCACGGACACCTCGAGCGGGCATGCGGCAAAGAAGAACATCCCAGCCCCGCCTGCTCAGGTTGAAACCAAGTCCTCCCCATCCCCTGCACCTGGTGCTAGCCGCACAACCCGCATCACCCGTTCTGGCCGGCGTAGTGCTAGCACAACATTTCCCGCTGCCACCCCAGTCTCAACATCGGACAAGAAGCCGGGCACGGGCAGTGCGGGCAGGCGGGGCACCTCGAGCAATGCCCCTCGGGCAAGCCGGACAGGCAGGTCGAGCTCAGCGTCGCAGGGCGCCAGGGAGATGTCACTGCACAAGCCCATCAAGATGGACAAGTCTGGCAGGACGGTCAAACGCGGGAAGCCCCTCGTGAATCCTGGACCCTTGCCCGGCAACTACGACTTCCAGAAGCAGAAGCTGGTGGACAACTGGGTTCCTATGGTATGTAACGTTGACTCGTCCACCTACGCTCAATGCTATGTCCCTAACATCCACTTAGAAAATCCCCTGCGAATGTTGCCACCGTGACAACCTGACATGCCGCATGAACTTCCTCACCGGCGCCGCGTGCAACCACTGCAAGAACCATCGCCGTGCCTGCAGCCTTACCCCTCCCGGCAAGTGGACGCTGTTCGAGCGCACCTATATCGTGTTCCACTTCCAGCAAAAGAACAAGCCGAACAACCCGAAGCTCAAGCACCCCCGCACCTCGATCAGCAAAGCTGTGCAGCAGGAGCTGAAGGACTCTGGGGTTCCTGGCTGGTACACAAAGCAGCTGGTGGCGCTGGGACGATCGTACTGGGCCTCGGATGTCGGGAAGCGCTATGCGCCCGTCAAGGAAGGCTCGAAGCGTGGCCATGTCCTCGCTCCTGTCTCTGGCAATGAGGACAGTGAGGAGGATGAGTCCACCACCGGTGCACCGCACTCCCGCTCTCACTCTCGGAAGTCGATGGCTGGCAGTGATGAAGAGAGTGAGGACGATGGACCTGAGTACGACGAGGATGCTGAGTATGATGAGGACGAGGAGGACATAGGGAAGGGCGACGATGCTGAGGAGGACGAGGAGAACGAGGAGGACGAGGAGAACGAGGAGGACGAGGAGGACGAGGAGGACGAGGAGGATGAGGAGGACGACGACGATGACGGGAAGGGGGACAAGAAGCGGCGCCGCCGTCCCTCATCCTCATCTCACTCAAGTGCCCCCAAGCCCAAGAAGGCAAGCGGCCAGGGAAAGAAGACCCCCGCCGTCTACCAGGGCACTGAAGACGAGGATGAGGAGGTCAGCATCCTCAGGATCAAGCTCAAGGGCAAGCACAAAGCAGTGGGCACGGGCAAGCCACCGGGCACGGGCAAGCCGCCGGGCACGGGCAAGCCACCGGGCACGGGCAAGCCACCGGGCACGGGCAAGCCACCGGGCACGGGCAAGCAGGGCAGCCGACACAAGTCGTCCAATGTTGTCCTTTCTGAGGAGGACAGCAGCATTGACTCGCAGGTGGACGAGCTTGCTGACGATGCTGCGGCACAGGCAGATCAGCAGGAGGACACCCGGTTCCTTCCCGAGCAGGAGGAGACCCGGTTTCTTCCCAAGCAGAACGAGAACCTGTTCGAGGAGGCACCGCGTGGTCAGAAGAGGCACCGTGAGACCCCAGCTGAGTCCATGGACGAGGTGAGCTCCATGGATCCTGGATTGTTGCCAGGAGAAGACGTGGCCGCTGAGTCTGCACACTTTCAGCCAGAACGCAAGCGGTTTCGTCGAGGGACATCAGAGGTTCCTGATCATGGTGGTGAGTGCCACCTTCTCTGCATTGTTTGCTTCACTAATTGATTCAGTTTCGTGGCGTGACATGCCCATGATAGAAGACTTCGTCTCTCCTGTCGTTCCAGCCAGATCCAGGGAAGACCATTCCAGATCTGAGTCGCTGTTTGCCCCCGATTTCGACGTCATGCCCCATGATGAGGAGCCCTTCGACGACATCTCCAGTGCGAGCAGCATCAATGGCCTAAAGGCTGCAATTGTGCACCATCTTCGCGTGCTCCAGACCCACGCCAATGAGAGCCAAGGCGCGGAGATCACCTCCCTCAAGTTTTCCCTCATGGAGGCCACGGCGTCGAGGGAGGCGCTCCGCCAGAAGCTCGACCGCGCATTGCTCCAGGTCAGGAACCAATCCGAGCAGATTGCTGGTCTGGAACGCAAGGTTGACGAATTGAGGGGCCGCATGGACATGGGCACCACTTCCCTGCAGCCGCTGTTGGATGAGTCCTCGTATGAGTGTCTGTTCCCGCGCAGTCCATTCTTTGCTGAGTTCTCTATATGCAGATATACAAACCCAGACGAGATGCAGCAAGGTCCCTCTATGCAGAATACGATGGCAGAGGGCCCATCCACTCTGCCACCCATTGCCCGCTCCTCTCCGCCCCAAACTTATGCATTCACCCCCACGCCCCTCTTTGGTGCGTGTCGATCTCCTCCGTCAGCTCCCAGATTCTGACTGCAGATGCAGTACAACCGGAAACAGCTGGGCCCAACCAATCTGGTAGTGGCAATGTCAAAGAGATGATAGTCATGCCCGACGTGAAGGGCAGCGAGGTTGAGGCCAAGATAGTCGAGAAAGCGAGCCCCGATGACTCCGGCAGCGGCAGCCTCCAGCAGACAGTAGCCCCGACCAATGTGAAGGCCACCGACGTCGACATGGAGGCAGCCGAGGTCGACATGGAGGCAGCCAAGGCCCACATCGAGGAGGTCCACATCGAGGAGGTCCACGTCGAGAAGGTCCACGTCCACCAGTGGTATCCAGACTTGTAGTACAAACCCCACAGGTATGGTACAATGGTTGTGCTGTACGTGGGGGATATTCTGTACAAGACCCTTGTACAAGAGCCATAGGATTGTACAACCAACCACTTGTAGTACAAGTAAGGCTTGTATTACAAGTGGTCTACTGCAAAGGGCAGCTAAATGCGGACTTGTACAAAGGATTGTAACCCGCATAGAGCAGCCTATACAGAGCTTGTACAAGGCTTGTAATAGATGTGATCAGCAGATATAGATCTGATAGATCTGGTGATGGGAAATCTAAGTACCAAGATCCTGGCTCTTGTAACCAATTGTAACATGGTCTGGGGGCTATATGGAGGCAGGCTCTGTAAAAGTGATTGTAACCATCCGTGGGTGTCTATATTCGGACAGAGAAAGCTGGAGCTTGTACATGGGGTCCAGACCTTGTAATGCAGATTGTAACTGGCCGTAGTGATCCCGATTCGGACAGGAAAAGCTGGAGCTTGTACATGGGGTCCAGACCTTGTAATGCAGATTGTAACTGGCCGTAGCGATCCCGATTCGGACAGAGAAAGCTGGAGCTTGTACATGGGGTCCAGACCTTGTAATGCAGATTGTAACTGGCCGTAGCGATCCTGATTCGGACAGGAAAAGCTGGAGCTTGTACATGGGGTCCAGACCTTGTAATGCAGATTGTAACTGGCCGTAGCGATCCCGATTCGGACAGGAAAAGCTGGAGCTTGTACATGGGGTCCAGACCTTGTAATGCAGATTGTAACTGGCCGTAGCGATCCTGATTCGGACAGGAAAAGCTGGAGCTTGTACATGGGGTCCAGACCTTGTAATGCAGATTGTAACTGGCCGTAGCGATCCCGATTCGGACAGGAAAAGCTGGAGCTTGTACATGGGGTCCAGACCTTGTAATGCAGATTGTAACTGGCCGTAGCGATCCCGATTCGGACAGGAAAAGCTGGAGCTTGTACATGGGGTCCAGACCTTGTAATGCAGATTGTAACTGGCCGTAGCGATCCTGATTCGGACAGGAAAAGCTGGAGCTTGTACATGGGGTCCAGACCTTGTAATGCAGATTGTAACTGGCCGTAGCGATCCCGATTCGGACAGGAAAAGCTGGAGCTTGTACATGGGGTCCAGACCTTGTAATGCAGATTGTAACTGGCCGTAGTGATCCCGATTCGGACAGAGAAAGCTGGAGCTTGTACATGGGGTCCAGACCTTGTAATGCAGATTGTAACTGGCCGTAGTGATCCCGATTCGGACAGGAAAAGCTGGAGCTTGTACATGGGGTCCAGACCTTGTAATGCAGATTGTAACTGGCCGTAGCGATCCCGATTCGGACAGAGAAAGCTGGAGCTTGTACATGGGGTCCAGACCTTGTAATGCAGATTGTAACTGGCCGTAGCGATCCCGATTCGGACAGGAAAAGCTGGAGCTTGTACATGGGGTCCAGACCTTGTAATGCAGATTGTAACCGGCCGTAGCGATCCCGATTCGGACAGGAAAAGCTGGAGCTTGTACATGGGGTCCAGACCTTGTAATGCAGATTGTAACCGGCCGTAGCGATCCCGATTCGGACAGGAAAAGCTGGAGCTTGTACATGGGGTCCAGACCTTGTAATGCAGATTGTAACTGGCCGTAGCGATCCTGATTCGGACAGGAAAAGCTGGAGCTTGTACATGGGGTCCAGACCTTGTAATGCAGATTGTAACCGGCCGTAGCGATCCCGATTCAGACAGGAAAAGCTGGAGCTTGTCATAGCGATCCCGATTCGGACAGGAAACGCTATCTCAATTATACCATCATCATTGTCAGTATTCCAGAACATCTGCACAGGCTGGGTGCAAAATACAGCCAGAGGTACTGAGGTTTGGAGAGCCATCACAACTTCCAGCTGCAAAGATCTAATTGTGTGCCAGTTTCTAGGACACTAGTAGCCGCCTCGTTGCTGCGAGCACCATCCTGATATGTTAGGCTATCCGCAAAAATAGTGTTTGAGCCCATAGTGATAGCCCAAGACATGTCATTGATCGTCACTTACTGACTGCTTCAGTTTGCCGCCCATGATGCCCTTGGGAGATTACTACTTAGCTTCGCTTTCGGACTCTACAATTGGTTTTTTGCTCAGGCTGAGTCTTAGCAGTTGTGCAACACTGTTGATAGCCGCACTTAGGGAATAAGTAATTTGAACAAGTCGGCGCTTTTGGACGACTTATGGACATGCCTTACTGAGCTTACTTATCTGACTGTTGCACATTACAGATGAGAGTCAAGATCATGACGATACACATGTGATCCTATATACAGCCTATTCATCCCTATCTGAGCCAGCCTCAGAGTCTGAGGAGTCTGAGGCTTCGACGCCAAAGGCCACATTCAACTCCTCGCCATCCAACACAGCCATGCCATTGCGACTGCGTGGCCGCACCTTACGAGCGTACTTCTCGTACGGGCGGATCCAAGGTGGTAGAGGCCCTATGCTGGCAAGCTCGTGCACCCAAAACGATGCGGTGCGGATTGCGAGCTTGTCAAACACAGCTGCCTGCTTCCGGGCATAGATCCGAAGGCCCCGTTTAAGACGTGCAGGCACGTCTGCCCGACGCCCGGCCTGATTTCGCCACCATCGAGACTTCCACTGGAAGTACTCGATAATACGTCGCATCTCTTCCAATAGGAGAGCTTGTTCCTCATCCCACCGGTCGGCCCGCGCCTTACACCGCGCCCATTCTGCGCGCATAGTCTGCAGGAACTCCTCATTGTCCGCAGGATTCATGCTGTTAGCAGCAGATTCCCGTGCGGACAACGATGTGAGCCAAATCCAGCTTGGCGTGTAGCGACCCTCGCTTGCGATGACTTCATCGTCCTCTCTCCGAGGCCCGCGGAGATCTGCGTCAAGGAGCGGCCGGTAAGTCGTAGTCCAGGAACCGTCCGGATCGAGAGCCACCATCGCAGTGCGCGCCGCTCGGTACCTCTCCACCGCACGTTGCTGCTTGTCTTTGAAGCGCGTATACAAGCCTTGTTGCCTGGTCATGGAGCGCTGGCCAAGGCCGAGGACGTTCATCCTTGAGAACTCGGATACCGCAGCCAGAACACGACGGATACGCCGAATCTCCGCGAGCGCATCGGATAACTGGGCCAGACGTAGTCGCTGTTCCTTCTTCCGCAAGCCCGAGAGAGTCTCGTTGGATGCCAAAGTTGCCGGAAGGGCGGATGGGAGCCACAGGCGGACATCTTCAGCTTTGATTGCAGGACGCGGACCCTCTTGATCGGAACGGGTGCGACCGGCGGCCGCACGTAGTTCTGCAACCATAGGCATGTGGATGTCCTGGAGCTCGCGCCAGAGATCAATCCGGCGCGTCAAGACGTTGCGCTTTTCTTGCTGCGCCGCGAGCTCTGACAGACTGCGCCCCGTGCTCGCTCGAAGGCGGAGGGCACGCCTGCCAACCCGTGCCAGTATGAGTCAGCTGTAGAGTGAGATAAGAGGAAACGCGTACTGCTTCTCTTCGAGCTCCAGTCCAACCTGCAGGAACACTCCTGGAGTTGTGTCGTGGGGAGGCAGCGTCCCGGCCGCGGCTTCCGCTGCTTCTTCCTGGTTGAGCTGGAGCTTGACCGCGACGAATGTGATGGCTGTAAAGCGAGGTCAACGCAAGCTCGTGGAAGTCCACAGTCGCTCTCAGCTTACACGAGGTGGGTTCGTCATACGGGTCCGGTTTGGTGGGGTCTGCATTCCATGCGCTGAGCATTTCCTCCCATCCCTTGACAGTATCCTCTGGGATGTTTGCAGCGAACTCTTCATAGACCTTTCGCTGTTTTACGCGCATCTCTTTGGCTTCCTGCAGCGCACGTAAGAGAACTAAGCCTGATGATAGTGTCAATCATGATGTACGCAGGTCAACGCAGATAAGACTTACCGAACGAGATCGTCTTCTGCCAATTCCAGGCGCCCCAGTGGTCGTTGTAGACCTCATGCCGCATGCCGAGGCCCATCTCCCGCGTACTGAGTGCCAGAGGGTTCATGTGTGACCAATGAGCTTCAATCCATTCGCCGTAAGTGCGTCCGACGTGCTTGAGAAAGTTGAGAGACCACCGCGAGTGCGGCTCCCCTCCGTGAACACGGTAGTGCTTCTTCGGAATGGCAAAGCGGATGTCTTCGACCTTTGTTCTATCTATCCTCATCTCGGGAGGAAAGTTCTCGTCCATCCGCTTGAAGAACTTCTTGCACCATTGGCAGGCGATGTCGTAGGAGAAGAGCAGTGCCGCCAGGACGAGGCCCAAGACCGTCGAAAAAACGAGGTAGTCCATATTGGCATACCTGAAGATGTTGTATCCTTGGTCAGCCCGAACACTAGGAAGCATAGAAAGCTCACATACCCTTCGCCGAGCTGGAGATCTCCCGCTCCGTTCTTCCGGACAAGGGCATGGCGAGCGCACAAGACAGCGCCGATACCCGAAGCAATGTACCCCTCGCGCCGAAGATTGGCCTTCAAGATAGCGTTGTGCTCTGCAGAGCAGGTGTTTTCCTACGACGATCAACGTCAGCTGACATCAGACGGGCTTTGCGTGCGTTGTCATACCTCCTTTTGGCCTTTGCAGGCGGCAACATGCGCTTGATACGCTTTCTCTTCGACGTAATAGGCCCACCCCGGGGCGAGCTCGATGTCCTCGATCCCTCGGTCCTTGCACCGAGCGCGGAAGTTGGCATCTATCATGAGATACAGCGTGTACAACCACCTGGTATTCGAATCATGCGTGAGATCGACGCGCTGATAGAAAGCAAGAAATCTGAACTCACTTCGACTCTGCCGGCGCATTCTCCCATCCCTCTGGTAGATTTTTGCCAGGGTGCGGGCAGGCTGGACACTCAACAACGAGTTCGCCAGGTCCGGTTGCCTGCGCGCCAGCTGGATCGTGCGCTCGCGCGGATCTCTTCAGCATCTGGAGATGACGCCAGATACGAACGGCATGAGAGAGTTGCTTGTATCGATTCTAGAAAGTATCATTAGGGAACTCCGTGAGGACGACGGATGATCTTTGAAAATGAAGCTCACCGGGACATCGGCACCTCCTGAGTTGTCGGTGATCCGCTCCAGGGTCTTCCAGTAGTCGTGCAGGTTGGTCTTGGCCTGGAAATTGAGCTCCTGGAACGTCTTGAGGAGCCGAAATGTGAAGACCGTTTCCGGGCGGTCCATGCTGGCCGGAAACCAGCCCATGCGCATGAGCTGACGCCAATCTGGCGTGAGTTCACCCGAAGCAGGGTCTATGCACTTGCAGAACTTGACCCGGTGCGTATAGATTCCCGTAGAGTCGCAGATGACGATCCGGCGGCCGACCAGAGAAGGGTGAGGGCATGTTCCACGGTCATGGCCAACTTGCACTTTCAAGCCGAGCTTTTCGAGCGAGCTGTTGCAGAATTTATCTCCATCCCACTCCTGCTCCGTCGCTTGTGAGTTTCCAGAAGCTGAATGAATCGGGATTTACTCACTTCGACCCGGTGCAACAGGTTCTCGGCATGCTTCTCAAGTATGCACGACTTGCAGCGGAGAGGGCGTCGGAAGCAGTCGCGACATCGTATAGTTGCAGGGCGGACTCCGCATAGATCGCAGAGAACGAAGCCCTCTTCAATAGGCTCCTCGCAGCCTTCAAAGGCGAGCAGTTCATCGAGGAAGTCTTGCCTGGCGGGGAGCCACTTCCGAAGACGATTCTAAAGAAGACTTCAGTACTCGGATGAGAAAATGTAGAAGAACGGTCACGCACTACTGCACGTAAATCAGAACGCGGTCTCTTGGCCTGAGTGGTGGGACTGGTGTCGCCAGTCGATCCCTCGAGGTCTTCAGCTTCCGCGACAGGCAATACAGCCAAGATCGAATTCACTGTGTTGTCCGACGAGGCATCTCCTGCATAGGCGGGTGCTTGCTCGCGCGGGTCTGGAATGACCTGCATACGCTCGGTTTTCTGTCGTCTGCGCCCGGAAGAGCTTTCTGAGAAGTCGACATGTCGCACTGTTATAGGTTGACTCGAGCCAGCCTCGGTGCTACTTCCACTGGGCCCGTCGAAGACTGTATCTATCACATCAAACTTGGCCTTCTTGCCTTTGCGTGGACCCGATGTCGCTTTGCGTTTTTCCGACCTCATGCTCGATGTAGTTGGGCGACCGACGACGCAGCCGGTAGACGTCCGTGGCGGCCAGGGAAAGACAATGATGGCAATAAGCGCGGATCCAACTGCGTACGAGTTTGCGCATCCGTACTGTAATGCATGCTATATCTCACTCAAATCAGCCTTATATGTTTCACAGCCTGACTACGAGGACGCACATCTTGAAGACTACCATGAGCCTCAGCCTGTCTCAGATCCTGACCCGGTGTTGTTCATCCTGCATCCTCCAAATGCCGACCTCGCAGCCCGTCCACGACACACGGTGCACTACCCCGTACGGCCCCGACGATGGCGCCTGCACATCGCTCTGCACGCCTACAAGATGCCGTGCATGAGCTCCCCAAAGACAATTTGCATGGCCAAATCCTGCGAAAACCGCGGTACCAGCCCGCACGCGTCGCCCAGGCCGACTGCTCCGCCCGTAACGGTACGCACACGAGTTCAACCTGCCGTAACTGACTTCCATGCTACAGGCGAGCCAGACGATGTTCGTCTCGAGAGAAATGACGCGGTTTCCGGTGAGTTATGCTCCCTTGTCCATTCGGATTTCAAGCAGTCTGATGTCGAGGCCGAAGAAGGCTCGGAAGTCTTCGTGCCCCCATCTCCGTCGACGGCGCCCCTCTCCTCTCTCGCCTCGCGCTGTAGCGAGTTCACTGCGTGCGAGGGCCGACCTCGAGCACGATGGCATCCAGCCAGTTCACTGTCCCCGAAGCCGGGACGAGCATCGAGTATCTGTTCTGGATTGGACTATTCACCCCAAGTAGTTTCGCATTGCATGTATCAGATCCGACCACAATTTATCTGTCTGGCATTCATCTTATACATGTCCGCTCTACAATACTTGTGCATCGTGCGCAGCTAGCTGTAGGTGGACTTTGGTGGCAGCGATGACATACTGAACATTAGAGCTTGCAGTAGTGATACCCCTCCACACCTCATGCAAGGCGTCCGAGGAGAGACCTCGAGCAGGCATGCTCACCAGAACATCCTGTATCCACTCCAACAACTCCTCACCCCTGTCGACCTGCTCCTCAGCCTCAGACACCCAGGATTCCATCTCTTCCCCCAGTAACGCACGCTCGTATCGAACACAGAGCTGTTTCCAGAACGCGTTGAGGTTCTCGCGATATCCCCAGTAGTTCAGTGCCTCGTTGAGCCTGTCGAGGACTCGAATGAGTTCATATTCGGCGGTCGCAGGGATAGGAATAGGCCAAGCTAGGGCATTCGTCCTGTCGCACCTCAACCAATTGCATCATGACTGACTGCACTTTGACTCACCGGAACGAAGGGTCTATACCATCGCCCTCCCAACATGCTCCTGCGCGGCGGGCGCGGTTGCGTCTGAGCCAGAATCCTCGTGGGTCTCGGACGGCCCCGCTTGAAGTAGTTGCTTGTGCTTTTGTCCAACCGGCCTGCTTCCCTTGCCCGCCCTACTCAATTTGCGCAGGGCCTTCACCGAGATCCCGAGCCTTTCTGCTCTGGCGGGAGGTTAGTGTTAGACACAAGTGCAGCTTGGGAGCAAGGACTTACTCCGACTTCTTCTTCAGGTAGTGCCGGTGATTCCTCTCCTGCTTCAGAAGCTTGCTCCGCAGAGTCTCCTCGTCGGTTATGTCTTGGACAGCCCGAGCATGATATGACGAGGATGCACAAGTAGGAGTGACTGCACGTTGGGCTGAGTAGAGGATCAAGGTGAGCATGGAGGCGCTAGTAGTCCGCGGCAATTGAAGAGGGTTGGCCGCGTCGCTCCGCAGGACTCTATTATGCAACATACCTCATGCGTACATCGTCAGTAACACAGGAGATCCTCTGAAATGTGTATAGCCAAATTTCAGACGACCTTACATCCCATGTTGACTACATGTTCTAATACACAACATGACTCTACGATACTGTGTCTTACTTTCAGCGACAGCGTCTTAACCTTCGAGTAAGACGCCGTCGCATGTCCTCGCATGGATTATGCCATCGTCACCGGCTCACATGTCTATGAAACCTCTCGGCGATATATGTTCGTACGACCAACTCGACTACAACAGTAAACTGGTAAGACGCATATCAGTCTATAAGACACCGTAGCCATGTTACTCACCGAATCTTACTTTTGGCGACAGCGTCTTACCCTCCCAGTAAGACACATGTTTGCATGCCATCAAAGTCTTGTCCGACGACGAACTCAATTACGAAAGTAGGTAGTACGACGGTACACATATCAGTCTACAAATTCGTCCCATTTGCTAAGTAAAGACATGCCCAACCTCCATCGCTCCTGGCCGGTAATGTCGAACTTGTTACCCGCAGCCTCGAAGTTCTTCTGGCTTTGAAAGCCGCACGCCGCCCAGCGAAGGAGTCCACCTGCGGTATACTGCGTGATTGACAGGCGAGTTTCGCCTGCTTGTGTCAGGATGTATTTGAATGGGGAACGGTCGCGGAGGGTAGAAAGATCGTGGCGCCGGGTGGGAACTCGATCACCTTACGCAAAGACCACAGGACCAGATGTCCGCTCTGCTTAGGGTTGTACCTCCCAAGCGCAGTGACCGCGCACAACCCCCATGGAACGTTCTGCTGGTCAACATGGCGATGAGTGACGGTGCTCGGGCCGAGGTTGAACGTTGCTGCGGCAAAGACATTGCCCTTGAAGGGCGGCTTGAGCTCAGGATCGCGCTCGCACAATTCGCTGAGCACGTCGCCGTAGGAATCGTAGAGCCTGGGTGCCCAGACCTGGAGCGCGCCTTCGAGCTTGTAAATGACCCGTCCATTGCAACAAACTCGCCACTCACCACTGGCAAAGTTCGCGATGCGGCGAATGGCCGTGTTGTCCAGAGCGTCTTGGATCACAAGGCGGTTGTGCGCGGAATGGGCGAAGTTCGACGGAGACTTCGGGCCGGTGAGCATGCGAAAGGTAGGCCACGAGCACGCGCACTCACCGGCTGTCCGCCTCCATAGGTGATTCCAGTAGTGACCGACCAGTAATCGCCGCGGCGGTGGGAGAAGTCGCAGTGTGCAGAGTGGTAGTTCCGCCGCATGTCCTCAAGCGCCCCGGTCGCTTCCTCAGTCACCGTGCTCCAAGACGCGTCGTTGGGTTGACCGGCAAGCACGACGATGATTGTGCCATCAGGAGCGAGGAGGACACGACATATCCTTTGGATCAAGAGTTGGGCGACGCATTCGACGACTCGAGTATGTACGAAACACTCACTTCCCATCCCACTCCTCATAGTCGAAACCCAGAAGATCCACCAGTTGTTGCGCCGTCCACGGCGTCCGATCGTCTTCGGTCAACGAGAGCACCGGTCCTGTGAAGCCTTGCCCGACCACAGGTACATAGTCGAGGCCAACTGCCGGTGCTGCGATGTTCTGCACGGACTCGGTGCGTGATGCTTGAGCCCCTTGACGATGCTTTGCCGCGGAGGATTTAAGAGGTCGCCTCGTGAGGGGCGTGCGGATGCTCAGATCTGGGGGCACTGCGGAAGCACCACTGTCCACAGATGCGGCAGGCTGGGCGACGCGCTTCCGCTGGCGGCGGGCCTTGTTGCGCCCTCGCTGATGAAACTGCTCCTTGGTAGCGCCGTCGTCCTGAGTACCGGACGAGCGCAAGGGTGGTTGGGGATAGGGTGCCAGTGCATTGCGCGATGCAGCAGCGGACGTGCTAGCCTTGGCTCCACGCTGCCTCGGCTTGGAGCGCGTCTCTGTGGCGAGCGCGTGCGAAGGCTGCGGGTCCGCGGAGCTCAGTGAGCCTGACAGGCATGGCGCAGAAGCAGTAACCGCTGGAAGGGGGTCGGGGTGCACTGCGGGTTGTGCCTGAGCGTGGCAGGCATCTCTAACAACGCCCGGCTTGAAGGCGATGGTGGTTGCGCCACAGGCGGTGGGCCCGACCCATGGGGGTCGTCTTGTGCGAATATTGCAGCGAGGAGATCACGTCCAAAGTCGAACGTAGCAGGGGCGTGCAGGGGAGGGCCGAGTAGGGCTCCCCATGGGGAGAAGATGCTCTTCTGGCGTGTCTGAAATCGAGAGGCGGCGACAGTTATCAGGTACTTGTTGCGCGGAGCCTGTGAATAAGTACTCACAACGCGAAAGGAGTCCAGATATTCGGGCCCTAAAGCGCAATAAAGCATGATCAGTACACAGTGCTGAGCTATGCCAAGCACCCAGTCG
>MARA01000088.1:0-44370 GCA_001792895.1 Lentinus brumalis | reverse complement strand
CTAAACCCTAACCCTAAACCCTAACCCCTAAGAGCTCAGGGTCCTGAAGCGGGATGATCGAGGACTCTTGAAAGAGGGGGAGGACCTTGTTGAGATCCTGGAGCAAGCCGCAGGGAGGTGTGTCCGGGTCGCGAAACCTGTCTCTGCGGAGGATTGGAAGTCCGTCCTCGGAGAAGATGGGGATCTCGCGACCGTCACCGTCGAGGAGGTCGTAGTTTTCCAAGTCCTCGATGAGCTCGCGCGTGTTCGGGATCGGCGGTCGTGTATACATGTGTGTAGCGATCGAGGATGCGCTGGGGTCGATAGGCTCGAAGCCGCTTGCCTCAATAGCCCTACAGTCAGGATGCGTGTGGTGCAATTGATATGAGAGCATATGTATGAGATGCAGGTGTTAACACGCACTGGGTATGCACAGCATAAGCCATGTGAATGCGGAGGATGTTGTTGAAGTCGATCATGTCGTTCCAAGTATCGCAATCGGCCTCGAAGGTAGCTGGGGCACAGATTTTGATGTTTTGGCCATACTTGGCGAGGATGGCAACGGGCTCAGCGTCGATGAACTCTGGGACTCTGTACGAGTCCGGTGCTCCCTGCCACCATTCGTCGTAATGCTCCTTGATCGCACGGTCGAGGTTCCGAAGAGTCTCGGTAGTGAACTGCCAGATGGGATTGTCGCTGACGAAACGAGTGAGCATACATGACGTGCAACAAATGTGGAATGGGGAGAATAGGAGCGGGCGACCGCTCACAAGGCATCTTCTGCCACGGGTCAGCCGCTATTAGTACTCGACAATCCATCTGGAGCGGGCAACCGCTTATGCGGTGTCGTCTGGCGACCTGTCGCACGCTCATGGTGATATGTCGTCTGGAGCGGGCGACCGCTCAGAGCGACACTGATCCATGCGCTTGCTGTGATCCCAGGGTCACGGTGAGCGGTCGTACGCTCACAATAGTGGGATGTGTCGTTCGGAGCGGGCGACCGCTCAGAGCGACACGTTGTCCGGAGCGGGCGACCGCTCATCCATGCGCTTGCTATCATCCAAGGGTCACGGTGAGCGGTCGTACGCTCACAATATTGGGATGTATCGTCCGGAGCGGGCGACGCTCAGAGCGACACGTTGTCCGGAGCGGGCGACCGCTCATCCATGCGCTTGCTATCATCCAAGGGTCACGGTGAGCGGTCATACGCTCACAATATTGGGATGTATCGTCCGGAGCGGGCGACCGCTCATCGTCAATATCCCTTGTGGTTACCCAAGGGTTAGGGTGAGCGACGAGAGTCAAGACACGCGCCTGCCTCTGATTGTGCGCGGTAGCAATGGGCGGGCGTCGCAACGACATGGGCAAGACCACATGCGGGAAATGGCAGGACTCACAAGATGTTGGTTTGCAACCGCCATTCATACTCCTTCGCGACGTCGGGATACTCTTCCGTCATGTATACCGTACCATAGCCAGCCTTGACGAGCATGTAGGTGATCATGGAGATGGTAATGCGTGCCACAACAGAACTCATCGTCGTGGGCACGCGCGTGTGGCGGACGGGCTCCGGGTCTGCGGCAAAGGCGTCGACAGGCATGAGCGCGATGAACACATCAGCCTGCATCGGAGCCTGGCCAATGTATAACATCCGGTGGTCGGGCAGGAAACCAAAGACGCGCCGGTCGCCTTGAACGTCCAATGTCTGCGGTCGAAGCGCATCGTGAACGACCAGTCCGGTTTGTCCACTGGCGGCAACACAGCACCGAAGCCGAGCTCCTTCGGGACACGTATGTCGCAGTCCCAGCGCACCTGCACGCCAGAAAGGGCACAGGGAGCGAGAACGCACGGGTGGGATGAGACACAGAGATGGTAACAGAGGTAGCATCATGTACACACCTCGCTCAGCTTCCAGTAGATCTTGGGATCATTGGCGGCGTACAAGTAGCGGCTGTCGACCTTGAGAAGGTTCTTGCGCTGCAGGAGCGAGAGAGCCCTCTCTTGGTTGCGGGAGTTGAAGTTCCGCTCAAGATCGGAGAGGAGGACGGTTCTGGTCGGCATCTCGACATACCTCTGCGCCAACTCGTCAAAGTGAGCGTCCGCGACGAGATGGCCGCGGGTGACCTCCTCCTGCGAGACACTGTCCTCGGTCACCATGGTCGGCGGGACGAAGCTGATGTTGAACGGCTCGCGGAGAGGCCCGTCTTCCTCGTCATCGGTGTACGCCGCCGCGCCGAGGGGCTCGTCGAGTTCGCTATTGAGAGAGGGGGAGGGGTACGATGAGGACGGAGTGCGCAAAGCAGGACAGTGGCCAGATAGATAGATGCCCTCAGACACGTACTTTACGTCTTCTTCCGGCTGTTCATCTTGTTCGAAGGACGGCTCCTCTTGAGAAAACGTCGGTTGATCATCGTAGAAGGCGAAGTTGGTGTCCATCGCGAGCAGCAGGAGATATCGCGAGCGGCGGGAGATGGAGATAGAATGCTGGAGGGAGGGGACGACAAGTTGGGGAGTTAGGGTAAGGGTGGGAGGGGACCGCAGACGACTTTTGACCACGCAGCAATGATTTATGCGACCCCAAGGCAGCGGTAGGCTAGAAAGAGCGGATCAGAGGGCTTCAAACGTTCAAGCAGCGGGAACGCTATTTGGTTGTGCGATCGGGGGTGTGTCATTTCAGATGAGTCATCATTTAAAGGGCGAGAGACAATTGCATTCAATTATGGCGAGGAGAGATATACAGGAACGAGTAGGAGTGGTACATGGGCAGGACTATGCGACGGGAGGGAGGGAAGGATATGCGATACAAGTACAATGAGGAAGCGCGACATTCAGCGAACGACAAACAGACCGGCGGGCACAGGAGCGCGGAAGGAGAGACGGGGACAAAGAACTCAACCGATCATCGCGTCAGTGTCGTCGTCCTTAACCATCGCGGCATTTGCCTTGGACTTCGCGCCGGGCTGAGGACGTTGACGAGTCCTCGCCGCGACAGGCTGCGTCGAGCTGGCCGCGCCAGAGCCAGTCTTGAGGTCCTTCTTCAGGACCTTGACCGCCTTATCTTCGGGCTCTGCTGTACTTGTCGCGGCACGCTTGCGAGTAATGCGGGCGGTGCCTTGGTTGTCGTCCTTCTGAGCGTGCGAGACCGGCGGGGTGACCACCATGGAACTGACGTCTGTACAATCATTGCGTGAGCTTCAATGTCGGACAGAAGGTAGTGGAGCGTGGGTGAGGATGTGTTCGAGCGGTCGACCGCTCGCGAGCATCAGCTGTCGGACAGAAGGTAGCGGATCATGCTCGCGAGCGGACGACCGCTCGCTAGCTCGCAGCGGCAGATACCGTCTGAGCGGTCGACCGCTCGCTAGCTCGCAGCGGCAGATACCGTCTGAGCGGTCGACCGCTCACGAGCATCCATTGTCGGACAACAGGTAGTGGATCGTGGGTGAGGATGCTCGCGAGCGGTCGACCGCTCGCTAGCTCGCAGCGGCAGGTACCGTCTGAGCGGTCGACCGCTCGCGAGTATCTTAGCGGCCGCACGTCATGTTGAGCGGTCGACCGCTCGAAGGCAATGTCGGGATTGCATCCACCAGAAGGGGACCATGCGAGCGGTCGACCGCTCGTTCTGACGTGCGGCTGCGATCCCCTCTTGAGCGGTCGACCGCTCCGAGAATACATTTGCTGCGTCTTCACCTGTCATTTGCGTAAGACAATATGAGAGAACTCACTATGAGCGAGGTCCTCAACGCCCTGCTCAGCATCGTCGTCGAGGTCCACCATGCGGTCGGTCCTCCCGTGCTTCTTGAGACGTCGCAAAGGCTGCGGCGCGTCGTCCTCCGCATCGTCGCCGTTGTCGTCGGGGACCTCAGAGGTAGGGGGGCCGTCTTCGGGCTCGGAAGGACCCTTGTCATCGACCTCCATAGCGTCGCGAGCGGGCGACCGCTCGCGAGGGACATCCTCGTCAGGCTGAGCCTCCTCAGGGGGAACGGACTTCGCTTCGTCCGTGGCGTGCTCCGAGGCACTCTGCGTTGCCGGGGCGGTGGAAACCTCGTCGGTGTGCTCACCGCTGGGCTCATCGAGCGTGATGGGATCCACAGAGGCCCAGAGCTTCTCTTCATCGGCATCCTCCCCCTCTGCGTCGAGGTCCTCGCCGTGAGCCGACTGGTCGTTCTTGCCGTGATTGCCCTGAGGAGGCTCGTCGCTGCTTGATTGGAGCTGGTCTTCGCCGTTCTCATCGCCCTCGTCCTCGTCCCCATCCCCGTCCTCGTCGTCGTCCCCGTCGTCGTCCCGTCCGCGTCGTCGTCCGCGTCGTCGTCGTCGTCGTCGTCCTCCTCATCGTCGCCCTCGTCCTTGTCCTTGTCAGCGCCCTCGGACGCGCTCTGGTTGTCAGACTCCCGATCGGCCGGGTCGGTGGGCTCTCCGTGAGTCGCCGTGCTCGCACCGCTGGGTCCGCCCATCTCCATTTCGACATCCTCGACGTCCGAACGATGTTCCTCCTTCGCGAGCGCCGCCGCCGCGAGTGCGCGCGCAGGAACGCTGGCCGCATCGAGCTTCATCGCCCCCACGGGCCCGTTCCAGCCGACGAGGTCTTGCGGGAGAATGTCCGTGTCCTTGTACGGGCCCAAGAGCTGCGGCTTGGGATAACCAAGCCTCTCCAATGCGCCCTCGTACCGGTCCATCTCCTTCCGCGACCGCGCGGTCCTCTCGGCTTGGATCTGCATATAATTGAGCGACGGGTACGCGGAGCTGTCCGCCTTCGCCGCCATAGTCGGGAACTCCTCGTAGAAATGGTCCCGCCGTCCAGACGGCTCGACGTACGGAGCCGTTGTCCCGCTTGCGCGGGCCACCTGCCGGTTCGCGTTCGTCCAGAGTGTCTGAAAGCACGCGATGCGCAGTGAGTACAAAGCATAGTACATCCAGACGCCGCACTCACCTTGATCAAGTCTTCGAAAGAGGTGAGCACCTCGCGGTCGAGGACCACCTGTTTCTTGGCAGCGGTGGGGCCGAAATGCGCGACCTTGGACGACCTGACGGTCTTGATGATGGTCGAGATCTCCGCGGAGAACGTAGCCCGCATGGTGGCGGACTCGAGGAATGTGTCGAGGTCGAGGTCGAGCACATCCACCGAGACAGGCAGCGGCGACGCTTGGGTCTCGTACACTTTCCCGAGCTCAGCGTCCCAGTACTTCCAGACACTGACGCGCCGCCCCTCGCGCCCGATGGACTCGAATGCACCAATCGCGCTCAGGTGTTTCGCTGCGGCCGCCCGCAGGCTTTTGAACGCCAGAGAGGCGTAGAATGGCGCGACGTGCTCAAGCTGGTACGCCCACCTGACCGGAAGCTCGACGCTCAGAGCCTTCAACGCCTTGTCCTCTCCGGCGCTGTTTGCCTTCTTCGCCACGAACGATCGGAACTCGGGAGCGGACGTGGTGACGAGCATGCGGAGCGCGGGCAGCTTGTCGAGCTGGGATGTAGTGAACCCCCCGTTCTCCGCATCTGCGTCCTTCCGCATGACGGTCAGAGCCTCCTTCATCGCCTTGTAGTACGCCTCGCAGGTCGGCTTCCACGGATCGTCCTCCGAGTTGAAGTCGATGAATGCGCCGAAGGGGGACAACTTCGCGTTGACGCCGCCCTTCCCCCACACAGCTTTGCCGATCTTCTCGAAGATGAACCGCCGAGTACCACGCAGGGCATCGGAGCCAGTTGTTGCCATTGCGTGGACCATGCGGCCTATGTCGGTAAGCTTGATGTGCTCGCGGAGCACAAACGACCACCACTGTTGGGCCGTCAGTGCATGAACTGTGAGCGTGCAGAAGGTATCCGATCAGACTTACCCAGACTGAGACACCAGGGACTTGTCGGAAAAGTGTCGCATCTGACAGGAGGGCGTTGATTTGGTCACCGAGGAGGTTATGGGGATTGCCGCCGTGGAGCGGATCGAGCATGAACATGAGCTGCAGGGAGAGGTGTTAGCACAGCTGTTCACAGTGTAACTCCGCGGCCGAGCGGGCGACCGCTCGAAGTATGTATTCACCCTTCGTGCCCTATCTCTTGGCACGAGCGGGCGACCGCTCGCACCGTAACTCTAGGGCCGAGCGGGCGACCGCTCGGAGCACGTCCATGGCATGAGCGGGCGACCGCTCGCACTGTAACTCTGGGCCGAGCGGGCGACCGCTCGGAGCACGTCCATGGCATGAGCGGGCGACCGCTCGCACCGTAACTCTAGGGCCGAGCGGGCGACCGCTCGGAGCACGTCCATGGCATGAGCGGGCGACCGCTCGCACCGTAACTCTAGGGCCGAGCGGGCGACCGCTCGGAGCACATCCCTGGGATGAGCGGGCGACCGCTCGCATCGTAACCTCTTCGAACGAGCGGGCGGCCGCTCACGCTGCGTCTCGGCGATCGAACAGTCCGATGGACAAAGGCAATACCACTCACCGTCGCGATTCCGTCGTCTGCCGCGGTCAACTTCTCCTTCAGGGCGTCCATGAACGTCTTCGTCGGGACCGGGAGCGCGAAGGCCAGCCCGAGCCGCTGCAGCTCGAACACCCACTCCAGCTTCTGGGGTGCGTTCTCCAGCGCACGAATGGACTCCGAGTCCGGAGTCGTCGCCCGCAGCTTGTCGAGGGTCGCCGTCCAGTACTGCGCACACGACCGCCGGATCGAGGCCTGATAGCCACGCAGCGCGTCCATCCACAGAGGCGAGTCGCTGTGCGCCATGTGCGCAAGCCGGTCCTTGAGGCACGACCGGTACGCCGCGTCGATCGTGTCCAGGAGCTCCTTCGGGAACACCTCTTGCACAACTCGTGCGGCCCGCACCGTCGCCATGACCTCCTCGTACCTATTCTGCGCCTGCCGACGGGCACCCACCGCGGTCTTCGACACCGCAGGGAGAATCGCCTCCTGGCCATTCTGCAACGCCTCCATCACCGCCGTCCGTTCCTCGGCCTCCTGGATGCTCGCGATCTGGAACGCATACACCTCGCTGCCGAGCGCAGAGGCCTGGGGATTCACCAGCTTCCCCTGCTGGTTCACCTCCGGCCACTCACAGTCACTCGCGATGAAATGCAGCGCTGCCAGCCCTGAACGCAATATCTCCATGTGAAGCTGACACAAGCAGGTCAGCACTCGCATCCGCATACACACAAGCCAGAAAAAAGCACGCACCCAGTCACCGTAATCGCCGTCGTCCAGGTAGTCCCCAAATGCCTTCGTGTTGACCACGGCTTCGCTCGTGTAGTATGGGAACACACTCATGAGCGACATGAGGTTCCAGGTGGACGGATTATGGAACGGCTTCATGAAGGAGGAATACTTCCGACGCGTTTTCGGGTCGCCCATCACATCCTCCAGGAGTCGCGAACTCCACCACCCATTGCCGGGGACGAGTGTCTCCACCGGGATATTGTGCGTCTTGGCAAGCTGCGCTGCCGCGGCCTTCAGCTCGTACACCCACCGCCATGTTCGCTCTACCATCGTCTCCGAGAGCTGGGGATCGATCTTGTTCATGGAGAGATGGCGGAGGGTTGGCTCCTGCAGCTTATCTATAACATAGCGCATCATCAGTCGTGTGATCTCGTGAAGTACAATCTAAAACAGCCGCAGTGTATGGTCGGAGAAAGCGGTCACGCCCTCGCGCTCGCCACGCCTCTCGAGCGGGCGACCGCTCACATTGGCGAGGCCGCTCCTACTGACCGAGCCTCGCGAGCGGTCGACCGCTCGAATCGCAACATCGCACACGCAGCGGGCGATGCTGGCGACACCTTTTGAGCGGTCGACCGCTCACACTGACCACGCCTCGCGAGCGGTCGCCCGCTCGACCGAGTCCGAGCGGGCGATGCTGGCGACACCTTTTGAGCGGTCGACCGCTCGAACTCGGTCGAGCGGTCGACCGCTCACACTGACCACGCCTCGCGAGCGGTCGACCGCTCGGACTCGGTCGAGCGGGCGACCGCTCACACTGACCACGCCTCTCGAGCGGTCGACCGCTCGCACTACAACAGCACCGGTCGAGCGGTCGACCGCTCGATATAAAACAATCTCATACATGCAACACTCACCAATGTCATACAGCTCCACCGTCCACGTCCCTATTTCGCCGAGGAGGCTCTTGATCTTCGCGAGCTTGTCCGCCATGTCCGCGAGCTCCGATCGCAGCGCGCCCTCCGCCTCCTTCTTCACGGCCGCCTTGCCCTTCCTGGTGACGTCGCCGCCGTCGCCGATGTCGTTCAGCTTCTTCTGCTTCTTCGAGAGCGCCGTCTTCAGCTTCGCCGCCTCAACTTCAAGCTGCTTCTTGAAGCCCTGCACGGCCGCATGTCGGTGCTGCCCGCCGAGAACGGTGACCTCGGCGCCTTGGACCTTCGACGTCCACTGCACGGCCTTCAAGTCGTTGTCGTCGGCATTCTGAACAAGACAACCGGGGTCCACCCAGTCCACCTTGACAGCAACCGGCATCGGGTGGTCCTCGTGCTGGATGCCCATGCCGCGGAAACTGTGCACAAGGTCGGAGACGGCCTTCTTGTTCAAAGCTCGGTTGTTGTATTGACCGAACGACAGCTGGACCCCGGGGTTGAGGAGGTTAACAGTGGCGTACCCAAGTCGCGCCGCTGCCATCTCCTTCTTCAAAGCCAACTCCTTGCTCTGCTTCTCCGCCATCAGCGCCATCCGCTCAAGGGGAGGCGCAGCCGCGAGCTGTCCAATCCCATCCCTCAGCTCATCCGCACTCACACGCGATGCTGCATACAGTACTCACCTCATCGCGACCGGCAGGAGATATATCTCCAGATGCTCGCGGCGCGTCGCCCGCCGCCCCATCCTTCGTTTTACCAACCCCCGCCGCGGCCTGGGTCTTCGTCGCCTTCGCCTTCTTGCCAGCCTTGCTTGCCTTTGTTGCAGTACTCATCGTGCCAGTAAGAGAGGAGTGGAGGAGTGTCTGTAGTAGGGGAGTGCGGTCGCTCAGAGGGTGATCGCGGGGAGAGAGAGAGAGAGAGAGTCGCTCCCCCCGCTCTATCTATCTCTGCCTGCCTGCGGCCTCATGCCTGCATCGCGGCCCATCGATCGGAACAATCCCAACCTTGTCCTTTTCCGTGCAGGGATCATCTATTCTCTCGAGCACTGCGATTCCCTTTTTCGTTCGCCATCACGCTCATCCATCTCCTCATCTCCTCATCTCCGGTGTTTCGCACTTGGACGCGACATAATCTGTACCCCACCGCCCATCCCTGCACGTCCTTCCCTCTGAAGCGTTCAGCCCGTGATGTCCTCTAACCACACTTCCACAGATGATCGCGTTCCTGATTGATCGACATAAACTGTCACACTCGATCACGAATCATCATGACGTACTTGCCACGTGGCTATGCCGCCCACGTGCATCCCTCAAGTGTCAAATCACTATCTCCTCCTGCGCGCGGTCGCCCGATCGCGACGCGTTGTCTCTGCGTCTCCAATAGTGAACGGTCGGCCGCCCGCAGGCCTCTTTCTGCGTATGTTCGATAGCGAGCGGTCGCCCGCTCGCGGGCATCTTTCTGCATATGTTCGATAGCGAGCGGTCGCCCGCTCGCGGGCATATTTCTGGGTATGTTCGATAGCAAGCGGTCGGCCGCCCGCAGGCCTCTTTCTGCGTATGTTCGATAGCGAGCGGTCGCCCGCTCGCGGGCCTCTTTCTGCGTATGTTCGATAGCGAGCGGTCGCCCGCTCGCGGGCCTCTTTCTGCGTATGTTCGATAGCGAGCGGTCGCCCGCTCGCGGGCCTCTTTCTGCGTATGTTCGATAGCGAGCGGTCGCCCGCTCGCGGGCATCTTTCTGCGTATGTTCGATAGCGAGCGGTCGCCGCTCGCGGGCATCTTTCTGCGTATGTTCGATAGCGAGCGGTCGGCCGCTCGCGGGCATCTTGCTGCGTATGTTCGATAGCGAGCGGTTGGCCGCTCGCGGGCATCTTTCTGCTTATGTTCGATAGCGAGCGGTCGGCCGCTCGCGGGCATCTTTCTGCTGTTGTCCGCTCGTAACCTCCTGTCGATAGTCACACACAGTTTGCGGTCACAGGTGTATTTATGCCTATCTCCACTGTAAGCGCCCACTGTGCGTGACTATCGACAGGAGATTACGAGCGGACAACAGCAGAAAGAGGCCCGTGAGCGGCGGACCACTCACTATCGCACACAAGAGGCCCACAAGCGGCGGAATACTTTGCATTGGCTGATCATAAGTTTCCACCTGACTCTGGTTCCTGACCTCCTGTACTTCTGTCTTGGCTACTGCTCTTCGGACTTTTGGACTTTGCCATATAAGCCTCCTTGTAGCGACACTTAGTTCTCAGTTCTAATATCTCGTTACGCTCCCTGTTACAACTGTGAGATCGATCTGTTCTGTTTGCTCTCCTCTCATAGTCTGATCTTTCCAACCAGACTTCTGATTCCTGACCTCCAACCTCTCACTCTGACTTCTGCTTAACCTCGCACCTCTGGCTTGACTTTCTTTCCACTTGGTCTTGTCTCTTGCTTAGTGATGTGCGAGCCCGGCTCGGCTGCAAAGCCGCGGCTACGGCTCGGCCTGGAGAGCTACGGCCTGCTCGAACTGCAGGCCGGGCTCTTGAAGACGGCTCGAGCTCAGCTCGGCCTGAGCCAGAGCCTGCAGGTGGTGGGTGCTACTTACCTCCTGCCCGCACCTCTGCACTGCCAGAGTGCAAAGACCCATAATGAGACGTGTCCAACAACGTGTTTCGTTGCACTCCGCCTCTGCACCTGCCCTCCCGCGCTGCTTGACACCAGGAAGAGCAAGAAGACGTGTCCAATGACGCATCCGTCGTCGACCTCAGGCTGACGGTTCTTGCCCCGGCCTCCTGCGCTGCAAGAGCATGAAGAACGATGAGAGAACACGTCCAGTGACACTTCTCGTCGCCATCTGCTTTGCCCTGCCCTCTGACCTTTGACCTAGCGTGCACTGCATGCTCTCAGTCCCGAGTAATTGATACACAAGAGTGACAAGACTACTTATGAGTCTTCCTGATGAAGAAAATGTGAGTACTGCAGTGCTAACGTATGTTTAAAACCCACATAAATCGCAGTATCATTAGTTCAGTGATCAATATTGCTCGCCCTATGCCAGCGTCATTGAGCCCAAGCTCGAGAGCCCAGCTCGAGCTCATTGTGGTCGTGTGCCGAGCCGTCAGGCTCCCCAGGCCGCCTCGAAAGCTCAGCTTGGCTCGGCCTGAATACGGCCGGCTTGGGGAGCCTGATGGCTCGAGGCCGGGCGTTGCACATCACTACTCTTGCTTTTCTTCTTACTTGTTGCTTGCTCCTGTTATGAATTCCGGATCTCTTGTCCGTCTTACATTGAAGACACCCACGCATCCTCAAGGTGTTGATCCATAGCTTTGCTGAATCCTTCTTCCTCCGCACACATCCTTCCGGACTTTGTAAGTCCGTAACTCCCAACTTCACCTGGACTTTGTCCCGGTGTGGACAGTCTCAACAGTATATCAGCCTGTGATGTAACAAGCTCCACCATACACGTGGAGCCAAGGTGTCTCCGGGTGATAGAACACATAATATATAGACTGGGGTGTACCTTATGTGTTCATATCTCTGAGGAGTGGCGCTCCGAGGTCCCAGGACCAGCCAGAAGATAGGTGCTTAGGGGCCCATTATCCCTACACATATGGGAAACTTCTGACACGGTCTCTCTATGTTGTTGCATCACTGCCCAGGAGCACAGAGTGCGACTGTGTGCATGTCTGCCTCTGACTCAGATAACTCTTGTATGTAATGCTACACCCGAAGTAAGGTACCATAATTGAACCACGCAGCTGACGGCTCCCAGCGGCGGCTCCTGTTGGGCGCTTACATGTGCCGAGGGGATATCCTGGGTGACCCTATACTCGAGTGCTCATATTGTATCGTGAACAATATGAGCGGTCGACCGCTCGCACACCTCGCTGTGAGCGGTCGACCGCTCGCACACCTCGCTGTGAGCGGTCGACCGCTCGTACCCTACTGTCCGCCCTCGCCCGCTCGTACCTCGCTGTGAGCGCTAGGCCGCTCGCTGCGATGTTCTAGGCGAGAACTGCCTGCTGCCGTGCACTGTCCAACTGCTGATCATGGAAAACGAAGGGACATCTGGTGAATGCATCATATTGTATCGTGAACAATATGAGCGGTCGACCGCTCGCACACCTCGCTGTGAGCGGTCGACCGCTCGTACCCTGCTGTCCGCCCTCGCCCGCTCGTACCTCGCTGTGAGCGGTCGGCCGCTCGCTGCGATGTTCTAGGCGAGAACTGCCTGCTGCCGTGCACTGTCCAACTGCTGATCATGGAAAACGAAGGGACATCTGGTGAATGCAGGCCGCGAGCGGTCGACCGCTCACCACGGGTGCGTCTGCCGGACATAGCGTTGGACGTGCCGGGATGCAGGCTAGTACACCGGACCTGCAACTCCAAGCGTACAATCCAAGCGGCCGACCGCTCTCGAATATGTGTTGGTGCGGTATCTCCTGTCGCTCGCGACGCGCCGCCGAGCATGTTCTGAGCACGCCCTGATACAAGACTGATGTGTTCAACGCTTAGTGTATCGGCACGCCGCCGGACACGTCTTGAGTGCAAATACCATACTTATGCATCCCGTGCTACGTTCAGCGACCCCCATTACCCTGCCGTGAGCGGCCGACCGCTCGTGGGTGCTCACGGTATTGTATATCAGCCCTCCTGGCTTAGTTGGTAGACCACTTAGAAGCTGTGCCGCTGCACGTCGTGGGCGCAGGTTCGATTCCTGCAGGGCTGTATTCGTCTTGGGTATCTCGGTTTTTGTCGCCTGGCGACGCGATGAGGAACGGTGGCCCCTACTGGCATCGAGCGGTGGAATCGAACCAGAAAAAAGTGTTTAGGCGACCATAAGAGCCCCACAGGAATCGAACCTGCGACCGCTCGATGCGTTCGCAGAGCGGCTTACCCACTAAGCCAGTAGGGCCACAACGGCATCAGTAGAACCCCGCGTCACCCCACTCATCGCGTCGCCAGGCCACAAAAAAGCTGATTCCCAAGCCGAATACAGCCCTGCAGGAATCGAACCTGCGACCACGACGTGCAGCGGCACAGCTTCTAAGTGGTCTACCAACTAAGCCAGGAGGGCTGATATACAATACCGTGAGCACCCACGAGCGGTCGGCCGCTCACGGCAGGGTAATGGGGGTCGCTGAACGTAGCACGGGATGCATAAGTATGGTATTTGCACTCAAGACGTGTCCGGCGGCGTGCCGATACACTAAGCGTTGAACACATCAGTCTTGTATCAGGGCGTGCTCAGAACATGCTCGGCGGCGCGTCGCGAGCGACAGGAGATACCGCACCAACACATATTCGAGAGCGGTCGGCCGCTTGGATTGTACGCTTGGAGTTGCAGGTCCGGTGTACTAGCCTGCATCCCGGCACGTCCAACGCTATGTCCGGCAGACGCACCCGTGGTGAGCGGTCGACCGCTCGCGGCCTGCATTCACCAGATGTCCCTTGGTTTTCCATGATCAGCAGTTGGACAGTGCACGGCAGCAGGCAGTTCTCGCCTAGAACATCGCAGCGAGCGGCCGACCGCTCACAGCGAGGCACGAGCTGCCAACCGCTCATATGGCACGGTACGAGCTGTCGACCGCTCACGGTACGGTACGAGCGGTCGACCGCTCATAGCAGTGTACGAGCAGTCGAATGCTCACGACAAGGGGTACGGTACAAGCGTGCAGCCGCTCACGGTACGGTACGAGCGGTCGACCGCTCACGGTACGGTACGGTCGACCACTCACGACAAGGTACGAGCGGTCGACCGCTCACGGTACAGTACGGTCGGCCACTGAAGGTACATAACGGGCGGTCGGCCGCTCACGGTACGGTACGAGCGGTCGTCCGCTCGTAGCAGGCGGTCAGCCGCGCACGGTACGGTACGAGCGGTCAACCGCTCACGGTACGGTACGGTCGACCACTCACGACAAGGTACGAGCGGTCGACCGCTCACGGTACAGTACGGTCGACCACTCAAGGTACAGTACGGGCGGTCGGCCGCTCACGGTACGGTACGAGCGGTCGTCCGCTCACAGCAGGCGGTCGGCCGCTCACGACGAGGTACGAGCGGTCGTCCGCTCACGATGAGGTACGAGCGGTCAACCGCTCACGACAGCAGGTGGTCGGCCGCTTGTAACGTGCCGTGGATGGCCGACTGCTCACCATACATTCTGCAACCGTTTACCTTCTACACAGTTCTGAGCGGTTGCCCGCTCGTTCGCTACTTATACCAATCACACCCACCTCCCTGCCACCAACCGCTCCTCCGCCGCAATTTATGCTCTCCAGCAACTCGACCGCTCGCAACGTACATTCGGCCCAATAATGCTCACCCTTACCTCCCCCTAACCCTAAGGGGGTTACAGAAATACCTATCAATACAAGGGGCCAGAATCCCGAGGCACAGTAATGAGCGCAGATAGAGATGGAGGAGATGGAGGGCCAGAGCTAAGGACGAGAGCCTAGCGCCCGCGCTGCTTGGAACTGTCACCAACGGTCACACCGCGACTGTGACTGCTCCGACCTCGCGTCTCGCTCTCGCTCTCGCAGTCACCCTCCACCCAGAACATCACGCTCACTCTTGCTCCATGGCCCCGCCGAACATCGACCTCCAGATCATTGAGATTGAGCCCAAGAAGCACGGCTCCTCTGTGGCTGTTCGGAACCGTCGGGCGGATCGTCGCCCCCGTACCGGAGGCAAGCCCGGTCAGAAGGCAACATTTACCGGCGTGCGCGAGAGCTACCTGGCCGAGAATATTGACGGTCTCCGTGCGGTCAAAGGAGCGCATTATCGGACTCAGGCTAGGTTCTGGACCGGCTTCTACAGCGGGTACCACGCCCGCTTCAACTGGCAACTGCCACTGGACCGCGATCCCAGTCCCGAGGATGTCTGGAAAAAAGACCAAGACCTGACCCCCGAGGAGATGGAGACAAAGACGGAAGTTATTGCTCAGCTCGAAAAGGTATGTCTGTCGTGCTCTTCAATATGTCACTTATACCGACGTGCATACAGCAGCTCAAGTCGTCTTTGCGCAACATGGACAATTCGCGCACGCGCAAGGAGAAGAACCCATGGACTCCCCTCTTTGCCTCCCTTAACCACATCAGCACCGCCGTCCCTCCCCGCCAGCTCGCTGACTGGCAGCTGTACATGAACGAGCAGGCCGACGCTATCCAAGCCCGCTTTCTTGAGCGCTGGCATGACACTGGTCTGGGCAACGACCATGCTCTCGCTTTCCGAGGCAAGATCGCTCACGAGATGCTAGAGGAGGAATCTGATGAGGTCAAGGCGGCATTGAAGTTGCAGTGCATCGAGAGGCACAGGAAGGACATGCAGACACATACACTGAAAGAACTCCCTCGGGCGTTGTGGGATATCGAGCAGCGAATACTGTGAGTTCATTTCCTCTTATTTGAAAGCAATCATCCTAACGACATGACAGCGCGCGTCAGGAGATCGCATCGGTGGTTCAACCGCTGCTCGAAATCATCGCTGAATACACTGGGTACAAGTGCACCCTCATTGCTGGCACCGCATTGGAGGACGGAGAGCAGGAGTTCCAGGTCAAAATGTGCGTATGGTCGTTCAAGTCGCCTTGGAGCATGCTGACCAGTACTCTGCTCTAGCATGAATGCTGGAAAAACAGACAGCCCTGCACCGCTGTTTTGGAACCAATTGGAAGGCGAAAACTTCGTCAACAACGTCGTTGGTTCGTTCTCCCGGTTCCTCTCGCAAACTGCAGGTATGTGTCTGACAACTGTTATCGTCGTAACCAACGCTGACACTTGCGCGCTCTAGAGTACAAGGAACGACTTGCACGCCGCGGCCTCGACCCTACCGCCTCTGCCACGTTCACTAGCTCGGGCGCGAGTTCCTCTGTGACAAGTCCTGAGCTCTCCAGCTTGGGCCTGACCTTGAACACGCCCAGGGCAGGTACGAGCAAGTCCAAGTCAAAGTCAAAGAAGACGAAGTCGACGGGTGGGCGGTCGCGAGGGGTGCAGAGGAAAGGGAAGAAACGCGCAGATCCCGAGCTGACAGAGGAGGAAGAGGACGACGAGGACGAGGACGAGGATGAAGACGAGGACGAGGCGGACAAGGATGAGGATGGGGATGGCGACGAGGACGAGGGGGTCACCGATGATCCATGGGACCTGTCTGCCTCGGACGCGCAGCTCAGGGTCCGGGGTATGCAGCGTGATGGAAGTGGGGCTGACGATGAGGAGGAGGAGGAGGAGGATGACGACGACGACGACCCACCCACCCACCCCGAGGAGATCGGCCTCAACGCCGCGGTCTGCAGCGAACTCGCAAAGTTGTCAGAACGTGCTAGGCGGCGGCGTCTCTGGGAGATCTCGACACTCTCCGACTACGACCTCCTTGCTCTAAACACACGCACACAGAACAAGGTCCTCATGCAGCAGATCAACGAGCAGTACGGCATCCCCACTGCCGCTCCCGCCAAGAAGAAGAAGTCGCGCGAACGCGCTGCCCCTGCGCCCTCTGGACCACGTCGGCAATCCGCACGGTTGACTCGCGTAGACAACAATCCACAGGAGTACCCCGTCGAACGCAACATCAGTGCACCCAGCGCGGCCACCAGCGCTGCAGAAGCTACCGTCGACGCGCACGACAACCGGTCACCCGCACCCACTGGTGAGGCCGGCGAGGTCGAGGTCGAGGGCGAGGGCGAGGGCGAGGGCGAGGGCGAGGTCGACGGCGAGGTCGAGGTCGAGGTCGAGGTCGAGGTCGAGGTCGAGGGCAAGGGCAAGGGCGAGGGTGAGGGCGAGGGTGAGGGCGAAGGCGAGGCGAGGGCGAGGGTGAGGGCGAGGGCGAGGGCGAGGGTGAGGGCGAGGGCGAGGGCGAGGGCGATCACAACAACACCTCGCTTCTCAACAGCGAGGCTGCTATGTCTTCAACTGGCCTAGGTCCTACTCGGATTGATGCTCCAGCGTCGAACGGAGTTCCATCTGAGGTCGGTAGCAACAAGGCTGGTTGGCCGGCTTGGGTCCAAGATACATATGACGCTTTGGCACGTCATGACCTCGGCGCGGACTTTAGGCGTGCTATGGACTCTTGGACGACGTTGGAGCGGGCGTATGGATGGGAGACACCTGTAAGCCTGCGCATATTTGCACACAATGATTTGCCACTGATATTGCATTATAGAAACCTGGCCTGGGAACTACTCATCGCCCGCCCGCAATAGGCAACTCGATGCGGCTCAACAGGCGCAAGCTCGACCAGAGCCCGACCATCAACAGCGACATTGAGTATGCAGAAGGATGGTGGAAGTGGTGGGGCAGTCTTCAGCCAGCCTGGAGGAACTGCAACAAGCAAGGTCGTCCTGCGCCTGGAACGCCTGTTCAAGAGGATTGGCAAGCACTGGTTCGGCCTGGTAAGAATGGTGTCTTGATAGTCCTTCTCTCCCTGCTGTGGTGGAAGGGGGTGGCGACTGAGAAGACAGAAGCGCAGTGGGCTGACGCTGCAAAGGATGTTGCCTGGGTCGTTGAGAACCTGGCGAAGCATGCTGGGTATGTGGTCAATCTGTGCCCCCACCATCCTTCCTTGTATCTGATCTTCTGCGCCCAGAAACAAGCGTGCTCTTCCTGATGGCAACTCTGAGGACTCCACCGTCGCCAAGAAGAAGCGTCGACGTTGATCCCGCCCCTCACAAACTCGTCTATCGTCCCCATCCCTCGAACTGTCAACCCAATTGCAAGGTCAATGGTATCTATTATATAGAACTTACGCCTTTGTACTGCATACATGAGGGTATCCTCGAAATGAAATGCCCTTGCTCCATCTCAATTGTACGATGCTCGTAATGACTTCCCGCTATGCACAAAGTCTTATCCATTCTTATAATCCGAATAAGCGCCAGGAAAGTACTTATCGACCTCTACTAACTCTGCTTACTCGATCGTTACTGACTCTGCTTACTCGATCGTTACTGACTCTGCTTACTCGATCATTACTGACTCCTGCTTACTCGATTGTTACTGACTCCTGCTTACTCGATTGTTACTGACTCCTGCTTACTCGATTGTTACTGATTCTGCTTACTCGATTGTTACCGACTCTGCTTACTCAACCTAGACTCGATCTTAACTTACTGTACTGACATCACCAAGACTTTACTTACTAACTGCCTTTGTCTTGAGCCTGACTTATCTTGCTATAGCGCTCATGGCATAGGGATTGATTACATGAGGTGTGAGGCTCCCATTTCTGGGAGATGCAGCGCCTAATTGAGCCCTATCGAGGAGAACCGAGGAGCCGGGAGCTGGAAATCCACTTTCTGGAGGGGATTACCGCATTGGGCAGGCTGCCGAGGAGCCGAGAGGGGGTCCCGGAAGGTCCTGGGGCCTCCCCGGGGCGCCCAAGTGGCTGTACGCAACAGCCGGCACCTGTTGCAATAGTGCGTGGGCCATGTACCGGTCTGTATTGCAATAGGAGTACAACAGCAGCTGACGTGTCCAACGTCGCCATAGCCCAGGTCTGCCCGGAGGGCCTTGCTATGAGGCAATGAGGAGATGTTACGATGTCTGATCACTTGTGACGCTTGGCTTTCGCTGCGCAACGTATCCTTGTTTATATATATACGTACTTCATCCATGTCGATGTCTTCCACCACCACAGTTTTTGCGTAAACAAAGGCCGCACCGCGATGGGCCAAGGCCCCAACCAGTTCAATCATACATGACACCGTCACGGCGGAAATACAACAGTAGAGATACAGCAAAATACAACGGTAGAGATACAGCACGAGCACGAAACTTAGCACAAACAATTCAAATGGAACAGGACGGGCGGACTACCTGCCGCATCCATGATGCTCATGAGAAGGATCATACCTCGTCCTACCCACTATACTCCTCCTGGGTGACGTCCTCCTTTTCCACAATGCGCTCTGCCCGCGGATCAACCTCCTCCACATTATCCTCACCAACATCGTCATCAGAATAATACACTTTGCCAAGTTCGCAATCTTCCTGAAAACCGACAACCTCCCAGACAGACTCCTCAGGGGGGCATCCTGCAAAACCGCCCTCAGCCGCATCATGCCAGCGCCCTCACCAAAGGTCCAGACCACACGCAACTTCTCCATCAAGTCCTCACCAGCACTGTCAAAAGAACAATGAGCGCAATGAGCAGCGACATCCATCAAGAGATGAATTTACTCACTCCTCTCTCTCCAGCCACTCAACGAACCGGGCCGTACCCGAAGCCCATGCCATGACCTCGGCATCGACATACCCGAACCCTGGGCAGTCATGGCCATGCGCCGTACCATGCGAGCGGTCCGCAGCTTGATTGAGGATATCAACGTAGCAGCGCAGCACTGCGGCGCAAACATTGTTATAGACGAATGGGAACCTGCGACTGCTGCGAGGCATTGGTCCTGGGATCCAAGGAACGGTGCTGTCGCACGATGGGCAGCGGAGCACTGAATGCCACAGCCCGCAGCATGGAAACACATCCGAGAAGGCCCATTGAAGGATACAGTGCGCACAGAACGAGTGGCTACATCCCGCGCCGTTCAGCGAGTATGGGCATGCCCTGTAGATATACCTGTCAGCTTACGATAGCGCATCCGACGAGAACAAGGACTCACAGGACGCGCAAACACCTAATCATATGCACGTCAGTATCAATACCAACGCAAAAGACAAGAAACGTACAATATGCAGGTCAGCTTGCAATGCAACTCCGACAACACCCACTGCACATGAAGGGAAGGGTCAACCGTCAAGACAATGTCAACCGTGCGGGAAACGTCTGCTGGATGTGTATCATTTGAGACAAAGATATGTGGTGATGGCGCGTGGATTTCCTCGCAGCATGGCGCTGGTCTCAAAGACTCCGCCCGCCCAGGCACAACCTTCATTCTGCCGCACAGTCCCTCTTCCCCTTCCTGCAATGCTCCCTCCGGCTCACTTAAACGTTCCTCTCGCACGCACAGTGCCTCCTCCCTTTCCCGCAGTGCTTTCAGCGGGCGACGGCGACGAACCGTCCCCTGCAAAAGATTCTTCCGCACCAAGCGAGCTGCCAATCCAGAGCTTGGGATACTCATACACACTGGTAACGAACACACTCACCTTTCTCACCAGAGATCTCCGAACAACCCAACATCCGTACCGCTCGCCTGGACCGTAACTTGTCTCTGATGGCTAGCACGACGGGCAGTGGCGCCTGGTTAGGGTCCGGAACAGGCTTGTAACAGGACCTGAACTGGACTCCTGTTCAGGTCCTGGTTACAAGGCTAGTTCAGGTCCGTGATGACGGGTAAGCTAAGTAAGTTGAACACACTTACTGTACCTTTCGGAGCTTAAACCCATTTGTATCCGGCGCTCGGGACCCGAACCAGCCTTGTAACCAGGACCTGAACAGGAGTCCAGTTCAGGTCCTGTTATAAGCCTGTTCCGGACCCTAACCAGGCGCCACTGCCCGTCGTGTAGGATGGCATTCCGAACCTTTGATGACACCATGCCCCAGTACAGTCGATTGCTCACTGTCGAAAGCCAGTCGGGAACAAGAAAGCCAGCAACGACAGCAGCGAAACAGAAAAAGGACAAGGCAACGGTGCAACAGAGCAAGGGAGTAACTGCTAGTAACTGACACCGCCGAACAGACCAGACAGCCGGTAAGCAAGTGCCAAATCGGACTATGACTAATCAGATCCCATCAGAGATCCCATCATGACGCCCACAATAGATTGATCCACAGATGCGACTTTACTACCCCACAAACCTGGTCACTAGTCGTGTCCAGGAATACAACTGGGTCCACTCTATGTCATCTGTGTGACCAAGCCCTTTGAACTCGATTATGGCCGGCTGGTTAAATCGAATAATATTAGTACCGCTCTGCACGCGTCCCCCTTATACTCGCTCCAATCTCTTATAAGACATGCAATAGAATTTTTTGATTACATCTGATTGTATCCGAGTATGATCGCCTTGCGGCGAGATTGCGTAGAGTACAAAGTACCGACGCGAGATATTCATCTCCTGCAATCCGCCGGGTGGATTACGAGCGATTGCAACGCTCCTATGCGCTCGCACCCGCTTACAATCATTTTGGCATTTTGCTGATGTAGTGAAGCCGACGCTGAACTGCATGTCCAATATGTTGCGCAGCAGCAGCTTGATGGTTTCGACGAGGCCGTACAGCATGCAATTCGACGGAAGATTGCATTTGATCGTAAAGTCACGCATTCTCGTCCTGGCGCGGTGGCGTTCGCGGTCGGATCCTTGGTTCAAGTGTACCGGAGCGACCTCGATTACACCTTCAAAGCAGAACGGAAGCTCCTACCGAAGTGGTCGCGGCCATACCGTGTTGTGCGGAAGATTGCAAACTCGTACGAGCTCGAATCTGTCCAGGGCGACAGTATCCAGGGCAAGTTCCATGCCCAGCGGCTTCGACAATTCGTGCCGCGACCCGGAACCAAGCTCGCTCTTGACGAGTCTCGAAGGACCTATGCAACCAGCGGTGTCAAGACCTGATCCCCGCCAATCTGTCATACAGCTGAGTATCTATTTTCCATGTTTAAAAAAAAAAGGGGGGAGGCGACAACGCCGCATGCAGCTAGAGGACTCGAATGTTTCAGCCTTTCGATGTTCCATGGCATCTGGCACATGAGACGACGAGCGACGAGCTATGTGCATCAGCGGTAGTATATATAGATAACTGACGAGAATTTGTACAGGACGGCAACAACGAATTGCATACAAGTAAAGGGACAGAAGATAGCGTTGAGAGAACTCACGAAGGTGGAAGCGCAGGACCTATCAGGCTGAAGTCACGCAAGTTGCAGCTTTGACGAGATTCATACTGGATGTGTGGCCGACGAGGACGTCGCCATGTTGGAGGGGGCACATGGAGTGGGAGAGTGGGGCGTCTGGGACGGCAGGAGCAGGATCAGGAGAGAGGAGAGAGGAGAGATGACGAGGATCAGAAGGAGAGGCTCGTAGCCTCGAGGCGTGCTTAGTCATCAGGCGCTGAGCGCAGACAGCACAGCGCACCGGGTTCAGGGAGGAGGGGGACCACGACCACGACCACCACTGTAACAGGACTTCATCGTGATACGAGACTCGACTGCTCCAGCGGATTGCTGGATATGCAGGTGTGTCAGTTCCGGTTCTGTGGGCGAGGCGGAAGTACTCACCTGCGCTGCCGGACTGTCCAGGTCTTGCTCCCGGGTCTCCTCGGACGGCGGTGAGTTCCCGGTGTCTGAACGCCTCCGGCGAGTTCTCGGACGTGAGTGCGGAGTCGCGTCGTGCTGTCGGGTTAGGTTATGGACATCTCAGAGGGCGACGGCAACTCGCCAGTACCAGTCCGACTCGCCGTCGGCGTCCGTCCATGCGGGACGCATCCGGCAGCGAACATGCCACTGCCAGGACTCGGGCTTGACAATCACACCGCCGGCGCCCGGATCGGCAAACTAGCGAGGCTATATGTAGGGGGCAGACGAGCTGCACGCCGCGTTCCCCACTCCCCCGTTGCTCTCCCGCTGGCACCAGCCCTGCTCTGCCTCACCTACGACGCTCCACTCCCGCCGTTGTCCACCGCTCTCCGTGCCGTGTCCGTCAGCGCCAGAGCCGGCCGCGGCTGTGAGGTACGTGAGCGACTCGGAGCACCGAGAGCTGCGTACTGACTTACATCTCACAGGACGTAACCCGAAGACGAGTTCTGTGCACATCAGTGGAGGTGAGTTCGATAGCGGCGTCAGGGAGATGCAATACTGACTTACCTTCGTGCCAGCGAATTCGTCTTGCGCGCCAAGGTAGAGGTAGAGGAGCGGAGGGTCGGAGACGATTCACGGCATGCGCGCAGTGGATGGATGACGGGTGCGTACGAAGGCCAGGCTCGTCGTCTTTGAGGCTGCGAAGGAAATCATCCGAAGCGTAGCGCGACGCAGTAGGAACAGCAGAGGACGAGCATGCACGGCGGCGGCGAGAGATGGGACCGCATCGTAGTAGGCGGCCCTCGTAGCTGTGCATCCGAGTAAGTAGTTTGTCGTCATGTGTGAGAGACGTGGTCTTACGTGGAGCGGGACTGGACGGTGTTCGCGGGGCGTGGGTAGACTGTAGAGGCCGACGCAGGTCGAGCTGGCTAAGTGAGACGACCGTTCTGCAACATAGCAGCAGCGAGGATTGGGGCCGCCTAGCGCGTTCGTCATAGCAAAGGGGCGAACCGGAGCAATTAAGTTCGAGACGAGACCAATGAGCGCGTATCCAGGAGAGGAGAGGCCAGTAGACGGTATGGGAGACAGGCCTCGGGTAGAAGAGTGTAGTATAGACGTACCTGTCCGCATTTCCGGTATAATGAACCTCGTTCGCACCATTTCTCTTGCGCTCCTCTTGAGCTGTAGCGTGAGCGTGTTTCTAGACGCGAGACGGACATGCGGGTGACGTGGAAGAGTTACCAGGGCGCGCTTGCAACTCAGGCAAGGCGACCCGTGTCATACGACTGGCGCTGCGCTGCGCGGTCGGGTTGACGTCTCGGCCGGGTACTAACAAGCAGGCGGGAGGACTAAGCAAAGGAGACTTACAAACTGAACGCACCTGTAAGGGCACAAACGTAGTGGTGCGACATTGCTGAGCACGCTGTGGCGAACATAGGCGGTGTCCAGCACGAGGTGACATCGGAGGAGCAAGAAGGAGTCTCGGAGTGACCGGAGCAGCAGCTCGTCGAGAGCATGGCGTGCGCAGGGGTATGCAAACGTACAGAGCGCAGGAGACGCATACAGCAGGGTAGAACGCCGTCGAGTGCGTCGGATTTGGCAAGGGCGGAGATCGTGCTACGGGCGATGCAGCCCCGTCGACGGTGCTTGTTCAACCGCTCTCGGTGTTGATGCATTGATGTCGAATACGGATGTCCTGCGAGCGGCTGTGTCTTCTCCTCAGGACATTCTTGCCCGGTAACCTGGACGCCGCGACAAGCCGTGCAGACCTGCGTCGAGCTACTGGTCCTTTCTCCCGCGCCCACCTGGCCTCGCGCCCTCTGCACCGTTCGCCGCACTCACGGTGGGCGGACTCGATGCTCGGTCGTCCGCGGCGCAACGCCGGCCTGCGCACGGATGGAAACTTGCGGGCTCTCTTTCGAGTGGGTGTCCGCAGTCTCCGCGAGTAAGAGAACCGGTGGCACCCCCGAGGTTGCCGCTCGAAACGTCCACCTCTCGCGGCACTGTAAAGCCGGCATGTACTCGACCTGGCATACAGACTCAGGCGCCAGGACGAGCCGGACTTGTTGGCGTGCTCGCATACACACTGAGTAGACCCGGTCGGCGAGAAGAAGACGTCTGCTGCAGACTGTCAGTCAGAAGATGTCTCTCACTCGTCCGTAGTAGGGAGCGTCTGCGCGTCGAGTCCGCCTGGGAGCGTGAGGTGGGTTCTCTGTAGCGAGCCTTGTGATAAGCCAGCGAGAACAGCAGGTGCGTGTGTCTGCGGCACCCTTGTCGCTCCTGCCTTGCGAACATCAGACAGAACATACGCGACGTATGGTGAGTACTTACGTGGGCATAGTCATGTTCGACGTCCGAGTCGCAGACGGGAACGAATTGGTAATCAGACACGGACCGGTGCTTGGGCCATGGTCACCGACCCGGATCGGAAAGGGGTAGGTCGTTGAGATGACCTTCCCAGACCGCAATGATGATATCTGCCAGTGGAAGCAGGGAGACGCGATGAGCGCTGCTGGCGCAGTAACTTACATACGAAGGCAGGACCGGCGGCATGGCTGTCGGCGGAGCGTGTGGATCCATGACTAGCCTCCGAGATGGTCGTGGGATGCATAGGTGAGTGCTGTGCGCAGACAGGGTCAGTGTATGCATATCGTTAATCGGGAGTCTTAGAGTGACGTACTTACCGGCGTCCCAGGTGGCCGCGATGCACGAAGAGCAGTGTACGGGACTGCGCGCTGGCGGGCTACCGGTATACCAGGAGGACCAGGGTGGCGAGTTGCGGTGATGGCTGTATGGGATGATGAAGCGATGACGATGTGCGTGCCGGCGTTGTGCGTTCGAACGGTGGCAAGAGTTGGACGCTGTTCCTATTTGGCAGTGTTCTCCGGCGTACGAGTATGGGCGCGAGAGAAGAAGAAGCGTTGGATGATGAGATGGAGAAGATAGCGGGTCGGCGACGCATGGCGCGGCGTGAGATGGCCAGCGCGCTCGCAAGGAGCTCGGGCGACGCAAATCATGGCGCGGCTGCTGTCCGTGCTCCCGCGCGCGCGCAACGCAAACCGCGGTGGACTTTGTGGCGCTCGGAGATTGTGTGCCAGATTTGAGTGCGTGCGCGGTGTGTGCCTGTTTCGTGGCCGCCGGAATGGACAGAGCTCGCGCGGAGACCGGAAGGGGGGAGGCTGTGCGGGTTGAGGAGGTGAGTATCATCGGGTGATGGCCTGCTCTTCGCCATCACAATGAACCCTCCGTGGGACGCTCGCAACTCCTTATCCTCCCCCGCCATCTCCTCGCCCTTCGACTCTTGGTCTGCGACTCCTGTCTATCGTCACTCGCCCTCGACGCGCACCTCCGCGACATGCGCCAGCGACGCAGCCCCGCGGACGAGGCCGAGGCTCTCCGCATCAGCAATGCCATCGACGACGAGCTCAAGGTGTGTATTCGCATTGTCGTATGACGCGTTAATCCAGACGCCATCCGCAGCGCGAGCGGGAGGTCATGAAGAGAAAAAAGGCGAGGGATGTGAAAGGTGTGTGCTCTCGTTCTCGCCGACGTGTCTCGCATCTCCTTTCTACTCGCGTCAAGTCCCCGTGAGCCCACTTCGTCATGCGGTAGCTTGTAGTCCATCCGCATTTTCGCTGCTGCGCGCGGACTCGTAAGTCAGCGTCTGGTGTACCAGCCATACGCTATGGACGAGGTAGCAGCTTCCCGCAGGACGAGAGCCACGGAACGGCTGAAGCCGATACCAATGCCCGCGCTACAGACGCAACAAGTCCCGCTCACGGGCCTCCCTGTACAAGCCAATCCCTGAAGCCGAAGTCCCGTCGGCTTTGTCTGAGAACTACCCAATGCGCTCGTCATCCCTCTACTCATTCCCGCTCTATGACTCCCCATGCGCGCACCCTCCAGGTCTCGCGTGAGGCGCACGAAGTCTCTCGTTGGTTTTGACTCGACCTCTCCGTCTCCTCGAAATTACGATTACTGACATGCTTCCCCGCAGTCATGCTCCTCGGGCAAGCCGAGTCCGGCAAGTCGACGCTGCAGAAGCAGTTTCAGCTCTACTACTCGTCGCAGACTCTCGAGAAGGAGCGGCCATCCTGGCGGCCCATCGTCTACTTCAACATCCTCAAGGCCATCCGCATGATCCTCGACGAGCTCGATTGGGAGTACGGCCTCGGCACCTCTGGCGACCCGCTCGCCATCTCCCTCGCACCGTCGCGGTCCGGCACGTCTCGCTCGGGCTCCGGCTCCGGCTCGTCGACGTACTCGAAGCCGGACCCGGCGTGGTTCCCGGAGCTCGCGCTGCTCAGGAGCAAGCTCCTTCCGCTTGTCGCGAGCGAAGACGCGCTCGCCTCGGAGCTCAGCGGCGGCATATCGGTTTCTGGCGGGCGCACAGGCGTGTACGTGCGCTCGGGCTGGCAGGCCCTGAACTCGGCCGCACGATCATGGCCCCTGTCGGACGACTACCGGACGGGCATGACAGCGCGGCAGTCGGCTGTGACGAACATCGTCGCGACGACGCTCGCGGCCTCGATGGACGAGATCGAGTACCTGTGGTGGCACCCGGGCGTGCAGAAGCTCGTCAAGGCGCACAAGCTGAAGCTCGAGGAATACGCTGCGTTGTGCGTGTCGCCGTCGTGCTGAGCCGTGCTTCTCGGGCTGACCTCCGCCCGCCCAGTTTCCTTGCCAACATACGACGAATCGCGCAGCCCGACTACCTCCCGTCAAATGGTACGTCGTTTTTGCGGTCGCAGGCACGCTGGCTGACGGGTGCTTCGCAGAGGACATCCTGCACGTCCGCCTGCAGACCATCGGTGTGACGGAGCACCAGTTCGACATCAGCATGGGTGGCACCACCTACAACTGGCTTCTGTATGATGTTGGCGGCGCAGTATGCTTCCCCTCCGCATCTGCTGTTCACTACCTGATGCTCCGCCCCTTCACAGCGCGGTCAGGCAAGTCTACCACCTCTCATACTCGCCACGCCTTCAGCGATCCCACGCTGTCGTCATCCGGGTTAATCGTCAGCGATTGCTAACGCTACTCTCACATCCAGCGACACGCATGGGTGCCTTACTTTGACGATGGTACGTTACCTCTTTCCCGTGCATCCTTTCCACGAACCTTCCCTGTCCTCCGCTGCACGCCTCCCAGCCCGTGGCGTGCCTTATCCTTCCTCGACCTGCGCGCACACGCCTACTGTGCCTGACGAGCGTCCGCGTCCGTTTGGCGCTATGGCTGTGGACTTCGTGCGGTGCGTCCGCCGATTACGCTCGGTGATCAGGACTCAGTGGTCAGCTGTGTCCGGTGTGCACTGGGTGCGTCCACGGCTGCCGACCGGCCCCGCAGAGTTCGAAACCTTGCGCGACAGCGAGCATGCTTGGGATGCAGGCCGGCTGAACTCTCGGTTTCTGTGCCATCGTTCTTCGTCCGCCCGAGCCTCGTCCAGCCGGGAGCTGGTGCTGTCGGAGGCTTTCTCCCGCTGAGTCTTGGCGCTGACGGCTCTCTTGCTTCTAGCCACTGCTATCATCTTCCTTGCGCCCATCAGCGCTTTTGACCAGGTACGTCCGTTCGTTTGTGTGTGCACGAGAGTGGAGGAGCGCGTGCGGGATCTGAGCTGCAGTGCATCGCTGGCCGGCGACCGGTCACAGGTGATCGAAAACGCGCACTCGACCGCGCGCGCGCTCTTCTAGCCTCGCCGCTCACCGCTCGGAGTGTGGGTGCGCGTTCTCACCATGCGTTTGATCTCTCATGCTTCCCTCCTCCGACGGCTCTTCCTGCCATTCACTCACCTTGGTGATTGGGTTCTGCACTCCCCTCGGCCATTCAATTGTTTACGCTTCTGGATTCGCCCGGATGTGCTGCCAACGTGCGTTCGCGGCGTACCTGGATACCGCACGTCCTTCCGGTCCCTGGCCCGTGCCATTCGGATCCACGGTCGACGCAACGCAATGCAAACGCAAATCGACAACAGTACCTCGAGGAGGACCCGCGGACGAACCGGATAGACGACTCGCTGCAGTTGTTCACGACGATATGCGCGAACAAGCTGCTCGGGAACGCTGCGCTCGTACTCATGCTCAACAAGGTGCCGTTCTTCAGGTCTGCGTATGCCGCTTGAGCACGATTGCTAAGACGCTTTCTTGTTCGTTCACAGACCGACCTACTGCGACAGAAACTCGAGGCCGGGGTCAAGGTCCGCAAATAGTACGTTTTCCCCAGTTTGCGCCGTGCGTGGTGGATGGCTGCTGATAGGCATATTTTACATTGCGTCCCTGCCCTTGCCCCTGCTGCGGCCGATCCTTTCCCATCCGCCTCCCTTCGTCTGCGGTCCTGCTCTGCGGCTCCTACCCTGACTGCGCCCCTGGACTCGCATTCCCACTCCACTTGTCCTCGCACGCGTGCGTGCCTGCTCTGTCTTGGCAATGGCCTCCACGGGTTTCTTGGCGCGTTGTGGTTGACTCGTGCAGCATCTCGTCGTACGGCGACAGGCCAAACAGCTTCGAGGAGGTCTCGGAGTACTTCCGCGCGCACTTCATCCAGGTGCACAGACGGAAAGACGTCTCGCATCGTCCGCTATACCTCGTACGTCCGCTATTCCTGTCATGTTCTGCCTCTTGGATTTGTGATAGCCTATCTGTGCCCTGGGCCGCCAAGTCGGTCGCGGCAGACAAGCTATCATAGGTCTTTCGGAGGCGGCTCGTTCGTGGACGATAGCTGACATACGCGCTTTTCCCCTCGCCTCCGCAGCACTTCACGTCGATGCTTGTACGTCCCGTTCCTTTGTCTTCCTCGTCCCCCACGCCCTCCACGGTCATTTAACCTCGTATGATGTCCGGACACTCACGCTTCGTTTCTATTGCTTGCGCTCTGTCCCCGATCCGTCTCTGCACCCGCTGCTCGTCGTTCCACTTCGCGGCGCGCGAGTGCAGGACATCAAGGCGACGCAGTCGATCATCATCAACGGTGCGTGTGCTACCTCCGCTCGGCTCTCCGTCGCTGCGCAATGTGCTCATGACATCCGTCTCCTCTAGTCGGCGAGGCTATCATGCGCTTGCATTTGACGAAGATCGGCCTCGCATAGGCCTTCGTCCGCTGCCAGCGGCCGTCCAGGGCGCGACCCTTCTTGTGCTTCCGGGTTGCTTTGTATGGAACGTCCACGCTTCAATGACGACGCCGCGCGCGATGGGGACGGGTAGGAGACGAGGGGAGGGAGAGGGACCATTTGAATATACCGTAATGTTGCCTAACGTTATGCTCTTCTGTTGCTGTCTTGTTATAACGTTCTTGCGTACGTACTCGGCGGAGCGGCCCGCCGCACTGTAGGATAGTAGTAAGTAACGTATGTTATGTATTGTAGGAATTGGCTGGGGCTAGCTTGGGAATTGGATAGAGCACGGGCGATGGCCTGTCGAGACTCTCGTTGGCGCGAGACGACGACGTTGGATGACCGTGACGAGACTCGGCGTCTCATGGCGACTCATCTCCAAGTTCAACCACCATCCTCTTTTTAAAGTAGTAGTAGTACGCAGTCTCCTTGTGATTCTCTGAGTGATACTTACCAGTGGACTTATGTAGCATCTCCGCAGGGTCCAGATCGAACCCGATGGTCATGCACAGCGTCCTCACATCAGCATGCATGGCGCGTCGCAAACCCCAGCTGCGCGTCAGTCGTCTGGGACTACGTGCAGGATATACACCTCGTATGAGCACCATATCACCTCGACCTCTATGTCAACCGCGCAGTTTTGCATCCGACGGTGCAGCAGTAAGCGGCGCTCCTCAAGATATTCCATGCAATCTCAGCGGTCGGTCGTCATCGACCACAATCTCCACCCTGAACCCAGCAAAACTCACGTCAGGAGATCACCTTGTATCTGTCAATCACTAGGAACGCTCTGGTACTTACATCTACATCTACCCCCGTCGTGATGGTCGCCTTCGAGTCCATCTGGCGCACTCGCCCTCGCAACAAGGCCGGGGCCAAGTTCGCAGCACGCTGAGCGGGTTTCTGTACTACCACCAACCTCCTCACGCTCCACCCCTCGTAGGGGAGGTCGGGTTGCGTCTCAGCTTCTAGCGATCCTGCTAGCTTTCCTTCCGGCCTCGAGATGACGACCGCACGCGGGGTTCCCTGGTGCATTCCTCTTCCCGCTATTGCTGGACACAAGACGTTCGCCTCCGTCAGGCACATCCTCACCACCGTCGACGCTACTGTCTCTCAACAAGTGATGGATCTCGCGCGGGAACACCGCCACAAATTTCAATCGGGCGATTACCTTGTGTGCAAGGTCACCTCAACCCCGATAATTGAAGCCCGTATCTGACAACCCGAGTCCACCCGTCCCCGGTCCCCGGTCCCCGGTCCCGCTTCCCGCTTCCCTCCGCCTTTGTCAGCGTCGTCTACTTTCGACCCTTTTGACGCCTCGTGCCTCTTCTCGTCCCTGTCGCTAGTGTCGCCGTGGTCGTCACTGTCCGAGTCGCCCTTGGGCTTCAGTTGCCTGCCTTCATCCCGCCCTCCGATGTAGTGTGCTCGTCGTATATCTCGTCTTCCAACTTGCGTGTTGCGTTCGGCAATTGTCACACCCAGGTGCGTGTTGTCGGAATTTCCCCATTCTGGCTGGCCTCTTTCGGACCATCCCGCCTCCCCGACCCCCTTATATATCGAGTCAACGCCATCAAGTTCGAATTGCGCTCCCCGACGACCATGGAGATGGATCCTGTACTTTTGCTCGAGCAATCTGTCCGCCTTCCTCTAAAAGCACACCATGAAAGTTCTCATGTGAGTCTGTCGCACTTCGTTTCGTACCTTAGCCTCATTCTTCTCAGCGCATGCTCCTTGTCGACATCCAACTTCGAAGTGTAGACGACCTCGTTCGCCCATTTATCCGCTGGATCGAAGTCACTGTGCCCTCTCCCCGACGACACACCGACATACCCGCACCTCATCGGGTCGTTCGGCGGCCCGCATTCTGCCTTCATATCCCCCCAACGTGCTCTTGGAGCCACTAGTTCTTGTTGTGCGTCGTCTACGCGGCGTCAGCCTCACGGTACGTGCTTTCGCTGTGCTCCCTTCTGCCCTTCATACTCATAGTGACGTAGTCCCACATGTTACTCTCTATTTCCTTTTACGAGGTGCTTCACGGTACGGGGCCCCGCCTCCGTGTCTCTGTGGACACCTCCATCCTCGGTCACTCAAGCTTTGCCTACGGAGATGCAACGCCGATGGTTGATCTCTGTGGAGCGGCGCAAGACGGTACGCACCATGGAGGTGGGGATTACACGATGGATTTTGAGGATGAGTCGTCGGGTGAAGAGGATGGCACCAGCGTAGATGAGGAGGATGTGGCCAGCGTTGCTGAATCTGTTGCAGTGTAGTCCCTTCTCCGATTCCAGTCACCTGCTCTTGCGCCTACACGCACACTACTCTGCATGAATACCCGTTACGCACGGACGGCGTGATCCTCCCACGACCCATGACAACTCGCCCAACGTCGCGCTGTCTTCACCGCCCTCTACGATGAGACACCCATCGTTATCGAACACACGCTCGCGCTCCCGAACTCCAGCATGGATGGACTAGATGAATTGTTATCGAGCGCATGCATTCTATTCTACAATGACCGGCTGCTTGCCCCACACGCACACCAGTCTATATGAACCGCCGTTGCGCAGTCCACGCCATCTCCGCAAGTGAACGGACAGCGTAACCCTCCCAGCACCCATGAAACCCCGCCCAACGCCGCACCCTCTTCACCGCCGCCTACGACGAGGCAGCCTTCATCATCGAACGCACGCTCGCGCACCGGGCAAACCCACGACTCCACGCATGCGCGCGGCAGACCGTCTTCATGCTCATCCCAGTCGTCCGCGTACGTCCGGAACTCGATCCCGCGCGCCACGTACTTCTCCAGGTGCTCCACACTCGTCCCTCCCGGAAACGACGCGTCCATCGTGTGCGACCAACGCACCAGCGCTTTGCCTTGGAGTGTCAGGGTAGGGTAGGTGATACACACCTTGTCCGCGGTCGCGTAGTTGAGCAGGATGGTAGCCCACGACCTCGCGATCGGCAGGAGCACTCTGTCCCATTCGTCCGCAATGCCAACGCCCAGGACGTCGATGGTGCAACTGCCCTTGCGGAGCGTGACGTGCGAGGACACGCCCACCAAGTACTCCGTCTCGGCAACCACACAGCCGTTCCGGGCACGGTGCACGTCGATGTCGTCCAGTCGATATCCCTCGACGGTGGTGAGATGTGCGATGAAGGCGGTTGCTGAGCGGCAAGGGACGAACAGGTCATAGTTCTTGACGGCGCCGAACGGCGGCCACGCTATCTGCACCACAGCGGACCCCCCACCACGGCGCCGTGCTCGCGCATCAACTTCAAGAACTTGTCCGTGTCCTCTACCATGCTGCGTGCGCGCGCGGTCAATACATCTCTCGCTGGCACCCAGTGTGAATCTCATACCGTTCAAACATCTCCTTGTGTCGTCTCAAGATCTGCGCTTCCGTCGTGCCTTCGAGCTCCGGACAGGTGCGGGAGAGGCGGCTAACGAGCGTGGCGAGGTCAACTGGCGGCGCTTTCGCTCTATCACTGCGACGCATGACTGCTGAGTCCTTTCCTTCAATGCGATTACGTGCCGAGGAGTCACTCACGGCGCAGTACGGACGTTGGACATGTTGCGGGCAAGTGCGCGGATGGTGGGATGCCCGCCGGCGCGTTCCTACTTTTGAGGTATTCGGTTGTGCCTTCTGTCCCTGTCTGCGGTAGGACGCGTCGATCACTCACATTCCTTACATAGGGCGTCCCGCACAATGCACACCTTCTCCCGGATCACGGTGCATATCCGTCCGTTATATTGCCTTGCGCCTCTTCCCCAACGGCGCAGCAACATGTCCTCTCCAACTCCCCCACAGGACGTGTCATCGGCTTTGCAAGCACCTTACATCATCTGGCAAACTCACATATCCGCATACATGCGTGTAGGTGCCCTCGGATCCCCTGTGAGTACATGCATGCACCTGTACCCGCCGTCATGCTGAGCACCTCATCGTCCATCAGGTGGTCGCGCTTTTGCGCCTCTCCCTTATCTGCGACACCGACCGAACGGTCACAGGGCGTGCGGACTGTACTTTCGGCGCATACATCGGGCGACCCAGTGCGGTCAGCACGTGTATCGTGGGCGACACGCACACAGTGTATCTGCCCTCCAATGCGGCCAGTCATCCCATTTTGGTTGTCATTCACGAGATCCCGGAACTCGATCTTCCTGTAAGCGTCGCCGCGTTGTCTCTCCAGAAGCATTCACTCATTCCATGCTTAGGGAGACATCCTGCTCACGTTGAATGATTTGTCCTATTCAGCGCAGGCTCCGTGCCAATTAGGTCTTTCCTGGCTGCTCCCGCCCGTTACTTCAGTGTCTCGACCACTCCCTGCTTCGTGCCACAATCTCTGCTCTGATCGTTGTCGTCCTCTGTCTCCGGTCTGTCACATTACAGATTTGTTGTTACGGTACGGAGTGGGTAGTGATCCAGCGTAGCCCGGCTATCCGATGAATGCAGCTCTACAACCTCGCCCGATATAGCCTTTCCCGTAATAAGTATTCGTGCTGCACACCTCTTCCCTGCCGCTCCACGAGCAGCACGCCAGAAACACTACGCCCCTGTGAGCGATACAGCGTGGACGCGCATGTGGTGGATAACTGTACGTTCAGTTTAGCATTCTGCGCCGTGCGGACATGTAAGCGCGCTTACCGGGCAGGGATTGGTACCCAGCGCGCGGATGGCTGGGCCCGTAGGCCTAGGGCTAGACAGCGCCACAACGGGCCTGGGGAATGCATTAGGATCCCATTGGGACAACAAATTCACCGGTACTCACTGTTCCTCCTTGCGACTGCGGGCTTGGGTCATCGGGGCAATTTCACGCTTAGCACGAGAGTGTGTTCGGCTCTGCGTCGCCGCCATTTGTACGTTCGTGCACAGCGAACTGGGGCCCCCTCCGCTTTCGATCGCCCGTCGCGACATGTCCGCCACCAACACAGAATAGGTGCGGCCCGCACAAGACCGTGCCTGCATGAGATGGATTGGCCGGGGGTCGGCGTTCAGCGTTTCTGGACGTCATGCTTCCATGCCGGATGAGACTCATAAGAGCGTAAGTGCATGGACAGCTCCGCACCGCCGACATGCTGTACGTGCGCGGGAGGTGCGTCGTCACCCGCTTGCATCTCTGACACTCCAGTCATTCCAGCACGAACAGATCTGTAGGCGCACTCGACTACCGCGCTCGGGGAGGTCCGCTCTTGCTCGACGTCGACGAACCTCTCGACGCCGCCGTGCCGCCGTGCATCCAGCGCGAGCTGCTTGTCCTTCATCGTCCGCTTGGTGTCGATGCGTTCTTGTACGTCCGACACTGTCTTCTCCTCGTGACTGTTCTTAACCACCATTATCCAGCCGCATTGACGCTTTCGCCCGGTTTAGCAAGCCGCGGACAGCCATATACTCCCTGGGATACGTCCCCGTCAAAGCGACTTGGGGGTCGGGCGCAAATCAGCGAGTTCTCTGTGACCCGGTGGAGCGGGTGCACATTTGGGCCGTAGGCTGTTTGGAGCGTTTCCAATACACCACGGACATCGGGGGAGCCAGCATCACCGTGAAGATCGCCCTCTTGCGCGAATGTGATCGTACGCGCATGACGAACCTACTGCGTCGCACCTCGCCGAAAACCAGTGAGTGGCCAGTCGCCCGTCTTCTTCGGCGCATTGTCTGATCCTCCGCAGGAATAGAGGACTTGGAGTGCACAACCTGCCTCACCGCTTCCGTCCAGTATCCAGGGAAGGCTCTGGTGAGTAAAGGTCTTCGTCCCGTCATCGGTTTGGATCATAGTTCAATTGGTTTACGGACAGGTGTTTCGCAGCGTGTACGATGCCACGGTCACGTACGAATTGATGACGCGCATGTGCGTGACGGACTTGTGTCCTGGCGACTACGTGTTACTCGAGTGCATGTTGGTGCGAGAGGTTGCGCCGGCGGACGGCTCGTGGTCTGTTAACTTCGAGCTTTGTTCGCTCTCGCTGCTGTCTGGGGCGCCGCGAGCAGCTGTTCCTGTACGTGATAACGGGTTCCGGGGAGAGATGTAGATGTGGATCGTAATGGTGATAAGCTTTGGTGGCTGTGTCCCCACACGTCCTCATATACGCACGACCGTAAACAGCCGTTGTTCAGCACCGCGCACGCCTGCCCTTCTCCTCCATGTTCACTCTGCCAACCCCTTCCGTCGCTCTCTTCAGTGGCCTCCCCAGCGACATCTCCGTCGAGATTGTCAGCCACATGGATGTAGACCAGCTCGTGCGTCTCAAGGGACATGTTCGTTGGCAGACGAGTACGTAGGAGCCGTCTTACACACCCGCTCTCGCAAGCTCTTGGACCACGGACTGCGGTCCTACGACGGCTTCATCGCTCGACTGGTCCAGTTCCGGGCAGTGGTGGGGGGCATCGCCGCGCTCTCTATCCTGTTTCCCTACCACGGCCAGCCACCCTTCGTGGACGTCTTCGTGCCGGACGACACGTACGACGACTTCATGGAGTACCTGCTCTACGAGGAAGGGTTCAACTACACCAGGGTGGAGCCGGGTTCCAGCGCTGAGGGGATGGACGGCGACGAGGATTCCTCGGACGACAGCGACGATGAAGACGACAGCCTACCTCACATTCCTCAACTTGCCCTTCCACCGCCTCCCCGGTACCCCCTGGCGTGTCGGTCATGTATCGCTTCAGTCGCGGCGATCATGAGAAGGGCGGGTTCTGCATCAACTTGGTACGCAGCACTACGTCCTCCGCTGTCCTCCCTATCACCTCCGAGCTGCACACGGCGCTGTTCAACTACGTCTCGCCCCGCGGCTTCTGCTCCGCGTACACTCAATTCAACCAAGCACGCGTCGCGCTGCTGAATCCCATACGCTTGGACGAGGACTACGTGCCTCCTAAGTACCTGCGACCGGCGTTGGCAGCTTGGTGCCGAAACGGCTGGGACCTCAACCTGGTACCTCTGTCCTTGCCCAATGCTGGCCCGTGCCGCGGCGTAGCCTCCATTGGGTGTGCGGCCGCGACCCGTTACTTCGGTGACCGTCATTGCGCCTTCGGGCGCGTCGTCCCGATGCACTTGCGCCACATGGAACTGAAGCCAGCCGACGACAGCGAGGACACGCTCACCGTCCTGTGGTGGAGGGGCGGTGTGACGTGCGGGTGGCCCTGCCACAGCGGGAGCAGAGAGCTGGTTCCAGGCGCACGGGTGTGTCTGCGTATCGTAGCGGACGGCGTATAGATTCAGTATAAAACCACGGAGTCATTGTACATGTTTCGACCAAATGCCATCCCCTTGCAGCATGACTGCGCTTCGCCTGCGCACTGAGCACTCTCTCCACGCGTGCGTGCATGCTTTGTCTAACCCACGCAAACCGCACTGACTATCAGTCTTCAGTTTATCTGCAGAAGTGCATGAGGCCATAGTGGACACCATGGATATCCAGTCGATGTTCCGCTGGCGCGACACGTGTACCTATCTGTATCAGATCGTCACGCGTGTATACGTGCGGGACATCACCGATCTGTTGTCGCGATACGTCGCACATCCGCGACCGCTGCTCTCGGTACTGAACGCCACCGGTGCCGTGATCGTCGGTCCGTGCGCTCTGTGTATTCTGCTGCGGGACCTGTCATTCTTGCCGCCTATGCTTACACTGTCCGTTGGCAGCGCGGCGTACGACGATTTTGTCCTCCGCATGCGCACAATCGGTTTCGACAATTCGAAGTTCAGTCCGCGCCGTGGTTCCGCGCACATCGTTGGTGTGGTCACGTATCCCTCCACAACGCTCACACTGTCGGTGTCCAGGACGTCTTCAGCCCTCAGCCCAATGGCAGGTGCGCACACCTCGGTGGCGCAGTGCGCCGTCTCCCCGTCCCTGATCGCCTGCATGTACCCAGTGTTGACCTTGAACGGGCGATCGCTGATCGACAGCGGGCCTCGACCGTCTCCCGCGTTGTTCAAGGCCTACCCTCCTCAGATCTCATTTGCGGCGCATGCCTCTTGCTGGCCGGAATTCAACAATCCCCGCCATGCGTCGCCTGCACGACCTTGCTTGTCCGCATACTACCTCTGCCCAGCAGTCGATCGCCAGCTCGGCGACGGCGGTTCCTGGTTTTTCTGGTCCGATCCACTTCATTTGTCGCCACATTGCACGCCCCATACGACGCCGCAGCATGTGCCCTGCGTCCACAACTTGTTACGACGCTCCGTGGCATGCTCTCGACGGTGTCGCGACGAACAGCGTGTCCCCATCCATCACACCCCTCTCCCAGCTGGTCGTCCGAACTTCTTTCCGGTCCCTAAGGTCGCCTCCTTCCCTGCTCCCTTTCGACGTCGCGCTCGCGCAAACACGTTGTAGGAACCGCACCTCCGACATCATGGTTGCCCTTCCCACCCTCGAACATCCACTACGCCGCAAGATCCTCTTGCTACTGGACATGAAGGCGCTCTTGGGGTTGCGTCCGTGCAGCCGCGCGTTTCTCCGCATGGTGACGGAAGAGCTGAACGACCACATGGAACAGGTCGTTGCCCCGTTCGTTCCCAATCCTCGTGCCTTCCTCGACCACCTGCCCTCGGTGGAGGGCTACATCGGCGGCTCTGCAGCCATTCCATTCTTCGTCCGCGACGCTTGCTACCGGGCGAACGCCCTCGAGGTCTTCGTGCCCTTCCACACCGTCCTGGAGTTCGGCCGGCATTTGACGCGAGTGCAACAAGCGCGCGAGGAGGACGACTTCGGGTCCGATGATGACTTCGCGGACTACCTCCCCCACCGTGCGTCCCGGTCCGTTACACGGTACCGCACACCGGCAGGTGTCGTGGTCCTCATCTGCGGCCGTTACATGGACCCGCTTGCGCCCATCGCATGCGCGTGGTCTTCACTCCATGTCTGCTACGCCAACCCGGACTACTTCGGTCACGGCTATCCGCGGCTGACGATGGAGCGTAGAGGGCTTATAGGCGACGGTATTGGAGAGGAGAACGAGGTGTGTGCTCGTATGCGACGCATGCGCAAGCGCGGCTTCGACTTGCGCGCGTCGCCTCGAGCATGGCCGGAGTATGCGACCCTCGCGCCGTGTGCTGGTCGACGGTTCGCCTGTCACACACAGCCGCGGAACTTCCTGGACGAAGGAGCGATGAGGTGTCGCATGAGGCCGCTGGAGCAGGTGCAGATACACTCCACTGTCATGTGGCGGCTTGACTATCGGCCGTGCGGTGGGAGGTGCTTGAGGAGAGAGGCTAGTGTAGGCATGTTGGGCCCATCTATGAAGTTCGTTGCGTTGTGAAATTCATTCAACCTTCTCCACGAAACTCATCGTCCTCGGAGCGCGCGGTTGTGGCTGGTGAGCTGCGCGACTGCCGGAAGTAACTAATCAATACGACACCCACAGTTCACCATGCGTACCTAATTCCGCCTGCCTTTCGCAAGTGGCTCTCGCGCCGAAGGTTGTCCGCTGCATGATTTCGTTCCTGCTGCAGCTTCAGCGGAAGTCGCACGCGGACGCGCTCGTTTGCATTGCAACATTGATGTCTCAGTTCATACATGCATGACGTCAGTTCGTCGCGTGCGCGCCTTCCCTCGCCCCCGCTCTCATGTTTGCCCACCACTCCTTCGTCTCCCGATCCAACTTCTCCAGTTTTTCGTCCTCAGCCAAGAGCTCGTCGTTGTGCTGCTGCAAGAATGGTCGGTCCTCGAAATCTCTCTGGAGACGGATCGTATCGCGCCCACTACTCCTGGAAAGCGCAACGTAGAGGTTGAAGAGCGACAACGGCTTCGGTCCAGGCGGCGACATAATGTCCACAATAACAGCCGGGATGGTTTGTCCTTGTGCACGATAGTCTGTGAATGCGTAAGCCGCCGTGATTGGGAACTGTCGGCGACGGACTGAGCGTTTGACAGGGTGGCTGCCTGGATTCGAAACCTCTATCTGCATCCTGGATTCGATCGGTTCCACGGGCACAACACTTGGCTGTAGATCATGAGCTTCGACGCGCGCGTGCGCTGCATCTTCACGAGGATATAGGCAGGCAGCTCCTGCAGGTGCACTACCGGCCCGGCTGGCAAGGGAGGTTCGTCCGGATGGAGGACGATGTCGACAATCTCGCCACGAGCGCCGTTCGCCAAGTCCAGGTCTGTTTGGATATTGCTCGTTACCATAACCTGCATGCCGATTGCTAGCTCCAGGGTCTCGGGAAGGTCTCGACACTTCCGCTTCTTCTTGCCCTCTTGCTTATGGGGCCGACCAGCAACAGCGCACCGCTCCGCCAAGGTGAGCTTCTGCTTGTTGATGCGGTCTTGGGCAGTCACGACATAGACCCGCTCGCCTTGACTACGACACCATTTGCGAACACCTTCGATGTTCCAGTCGGTGCGAACGGCGTGCCGCGGAGTGACTAGGGACGCCGACCGCCATATGGCTGACGACATGTCGGCCGGCGTCCCATCCGCTCGGGGCCGCATGATTAACGTGCGGAGCATCTTCAGGTGCTCTGGTGTGACCTTGCCGTACCGCAGGTGCACGAGGAAGTCGCGCCACGTCGGGTCCGTTACGCGCATCTGCTCCTTGAGGATCACCACGGTGGTGAATTCGTCGTAGATCAGGCGTCCGAGGATGCGGTTGGGGTAGGCCGAGTCGCGTGTAGGGTTCGAGGTCGTAAACAGCGCCTCCGCCAGGCCGCAAGCCACGGGTGGGAACTGGTGCAGATCTCCACAGAGGATGACATTGAGCCCTCCAAACGAGCGACTACTGTCCATCCCGTTGCCCTCCATGCCCACCCCGATGTGCCGCGACAGTAAGGCGAAGAAGGACTTGGAAATCATAGAGTACTCGTCGAGCACGAGGTACATCTTGCCCCGCCACAACGCTTGCAATAGCTTCCTTCCTTCTTCACTCGGACCGTCATCGGAGCCCACTCGGATTTGGCCTATAACGTGCGTGGTCTTGCCGTCGATGAGCGACGCCGCGATGCCAGTATACGCAGCTTTAACAAGCATGTGAGCACATCCGCGGGCCGCGAAGGCCTGGGTCACGGTTTGAATGACTCTGGACTTCCCTGTGCCTCCTTCCCCGTACAGGACCATCCTCAGCGGCGGGACAGCGGCTCCAGAGAGCGTCGTGTCGAGATGCCATGTGATGATATCGAACGCGCGGTATTGGTCCGGGCGCAGACTGCTGATATCGACGGGTTCCAGCGCTGCCTCGGCTTCCGCCTCGGCGACGTGAGCAACGCTCCCTCCCAAAGGCCCGGTTGGCATACCGTGTACGACGTCGGGACCGTGTGCTTGAACCGCACCAGGCGGGGTGCCCATGTTTTGCTGCTGTGCGGCAACGTCGTTCGCGAGCTGTGTTCTCCACCCCTGGAGCTTCACCAGGTCGTCTCCGGTAGCGACACCTACCGCCTTAGCCTGAGAGGGGTCCCACCCCGCGTCCGCGACGTCTGCGAAGTACCCGGCACGTTTCGCCATTGCGACGGCGTGGACGGCGTGCGCCTTCTCTGCGTAACTCGTCTGGGTTGCCTTCAGCACGGCGAGGGCTTCCTCCGTGTAGATCGGCGCGCCGTTCTGCGACGTCGGGTCAACGACGTCATCCCCCTCGTCGTGCATCTGGTCGTCGTCTTCACGCTGCCGGCGACCGGCCACCTCCGTGGAGTCCTCGTCGTTGCGATCCGCTGCCGCCGCGAGCGCACATTGATGGAAATAGCGGACCCCATCGACAGCGTAGCGGATGGCGGGTGTTGCCGTGTCCATGAAGGAGCGGAACGCCACATCCCAAGTCTGATCGGCGAGCTTCAAGTCTTGGTCGAGGGCACGCCATGGCTTCAAGAGCATGAGCATGCTCGCGCAGTAGAAGTCTCGCACCTCAGGGTCGTCATCACGAGGGAACCACCGCCCGACGATGTTTACCAGATTTCGGTGGCCAGCCGCACGGAAGACCCGATGCTTGGATTTTGCGCATGGATGAGTGGGCAGGTAGCGCGATCGCGTGTGCCGCGGGCGTCCCGGGCGTCTTGCCGTGTCACTTTCTTGCTGTACATCTTCTTGCTCACGTTCTTTGATGGACAGGTCAGTTTCATACGTGTCCTGCATGAACTCGAACAGGCTGTGGGACTGGAGCTCGGTCCCGCGCAGCATGTAGTCTGTAACTTGGGATTTGGCGTATAGTCGTCCATGAGCTCCGACCTCCAAAGTCACTCTCTCGTTGCCATCCTATGCGACGTGAGTATTTGTGTGCCAACAACATGTGATCCGTCAACTGACCTGAGCGTCATCAGCCTCTGCAGCCTCATCAGCCTCTATCCGCGAGGGCGCGTCGTGCGCATCTGGTGCGAGGTTCATTGCCACTGAGGTCTCGCCTGCCTCACCGTCCGACCCCTCACCGTCCGACCTGACAGATGCATGAGCATGTACTACTTAAAGGCACAGGACCGCTTAACTCACCGGCGAGGCCTGTTAATAGTGGGGTATGCGCGAACGAGCGCGCCGACGAAGGACGACCAGAACACCGGGGAATACGTATGGGATGTTTTGACGTCGCTCCACCCCATCAGGTATGAGATAACCATCGGGGCTGCGAGCTCTTGCTCCCTGTTGACAGCGTTGACCAAACGGAAAAGCAACAGGCGGTGCTGTTCTCGCAGGTTCGCAACATATTCGGGACGGGGGTGTGATTCGTGGTACGCAAAACCATCTGCCATCATTGCCGACAGGTTGTGATTTTTGGCCTGTTTCTTGCCCGCATAGGAAGAGACGTAAAACGTGATATTCTTGGTATCGGAGCCGTTGGTAAGCAGCTTCCCATCGTTGTTACAGCGCCCGTTAACAAGCACCGCAGGGATCCACCCATTGATGTATCGGTAGAGGCGCTTCTGCCCCCACCGTCCTTCCGGGGTAACGTAATCGTCGCTGCTGGCCTCAAAAGGAGCGCGCCGTTTGCATGACAGAGCACCTTTCCTGTCATAGCGAAGACAACGGCCTATCTTGCAAGTGTGGACTTGTTGGACGCGAGCGAGCCTTAACTCGTACTGTTGACACTGGGCGTCATAGTCGGGTGAGTCGGGATGCGGCGGCCGACTGTACGAGATCTCCTTCTCCTTCGGAATGCCTTTGACCGTCTGTGCAGATTCAAGGCCGGGCAGATACGCTCGCAAATTTGCGCCAATGTAGGCGACCACGCGGGCACGAAACTCTTCTGTATGCAGCATGGCGTGAAGCTCGTCCGTACGCGGGGTGTCCTCGAGCCACACTAGCATATGCAGATGCAGCGATCCGCGTCCTTGCGACTCTACAGCGCCGACGTATGCGACTGGCCGTCCGAGCACCCCCATGGTGGTTTTCACAGCGTACGGCGTGACTCGAATCTGGAACAGCGTCTCGCAGATGGTGGTCACTGTGAAGTGGAAGAAACGCGCGGCAGCGAAGGGGTCGTCCGCTATGGCTTTCGCACGCTCGTCTGCGTTGGGGCCAGGGCGCGAGAGGAAGTCGTCCATGTCAATGTCGGCGCCTGCGAAGACCTGAGCGACAGGATCGTGGATGTCGTTGGGATTGATGGTCAGCCACATGGACGGCGCACCGTAAGCAAGGCAAGTCGACCATATTTGTGCTCTGATCTTGAACCGTCCAGCGTCGGTGCCTTGGACGCGTCCCGCAGCGCCGTAAACAAGGCGTTTCAAGAGCAGGATGGCGGGGTCGGTGATGGGCTGACTGTTGGCTTCTAGCTCGCTCGCGCGGCGCAAGGAGGCGTTTGTGATGGATGACAGGATAGCGACCTCTTGGTCGAACGTGCGCCGCTTCATCTGGATGCGAGCGGATCCAAGGGCCTGTCGCCGCTGTTGAATGCCGAAAGCGACAAAGGGGAAGGTCTCGTGAGTACGAAAGCGGCGATCGTGGTACAGCATGGCCCATTGAACGTGTTCCGACAGCGACAGACGCACAGACTGGACGCCTTCCATGCCGCCAACGCCGTAGGGAAATAGGCATGGGAACGCGCGTTCGAAATAATTTGGCGGCATGGATTCGCCGCTCGGTGCGTTGGCGTCAGCCTCCGAGCTCAACGGCCGCCCAAAGTCGCTCACGGGCTGCCGGCCATGGCGAACAGAGTATCCTCCCTCTCCCGTGGTGCTCCACAGGTTCTGTAACCCCCACAGCATCATCTCGTTGGCCGTCATCCGGCTGAGATCGGTGTCGATGCTGCCTGCGATGTGGAGAGGGATGACATCGGGGCCTGCAGAAAGCACCAGGTGAGTGCGGCGACTCTTGCTGTGAACAGAAGTAGCTCACCTTCTTGTGGCGCAGTATCGTGTTCTGTGGTAGGAGGCGGATGAGCAGAATTGGCGTCAACATCGTCGTCATCGTCCTCGGGCACATATCCCCCATGCTCCTGCAGCGCCACATCACCGTCTGGAGTTTGACGCATAATCCTTAGGAGCTCGTCCGGCACATCGTCCTCGGCAAGGCGCGCAGTCTCTCCTCGCTGACGGTGATGTTTCCATAATGTCGGTGCTGCCTCTGAAGCAGGCGCAACGCGTTCGCGACTACGGGCCGACGCACTCGAAACGTGGCCCGCAGCCACTGCTTGGGGAGCGGTCCAATCCCCATGAATGTCACAGAAATGACAGATGCGAGAACGGAAGGTAGACGTGGAAGCAAGCCGCCGTCGACCATGTCCGCAACGCCCTGGCCATGGAGCTTGTACGTGCTCACCGTCCCTCGCATACCACGCTGCAAGGTTTCGGACGCAGGGCGATATCCCGGTGTCTTGGGATAGAGCTTGAAGACGTAAACGCGAGGGAACAGCTGGGCGATGAGGAGTTGTTCGGGAATGGTGAGTATCTGCAACTCCTCGGGCACGCCACCTAACCACAAGTCGTTGGCCAGGGAGAAGCGTGGTGGCTGTGCGCGATCCTTGCGAAGCTCCTCTCGACAACTTCTGCATGTGGTGATGTACACGTCGGCTCCGTCGACTCGCACGCCTGCTGGTTCTAGGAGGCAACCGTCGTACAATGTATGCATGGGATGAGCTCAGGCGGGCCGCAGTCGTGCGCGATGGGGCAAGGATCGCAATGCGTTCTCCTCACACGGTCTGTGCAAGGCTAAC
>MARA01000087.1:0-45625 GCA_001792895.1 Lentinus brumalis | reverse complement strand
CCCTCTCGACGTCTGTGCGTGTCGGGACCGCCTGCGCGCATGGTCGTCCTGGACGACCACCGCTGGGTGCACTCCTATCTCGCGCCTATGCGTGCTGGGACTGCCTGCAGCATGGTCGTCCTGGACGACCACCCCTGAGTGCACGCCAAAGGCGGCGTCTACCAGCCTCCGGACCCCTGCGCGCATGGTCGTCCTGGACGACCAACGCCGAGCGTGCGCCCGAGTCAGCGTCTATCAGCCTTGCCGTACTTGATGTCCAGGCAGCGTGAACGTTAACCATGTCACCGAGCTTGACGCGGAGGTTGTTGCGGGCGACCTTAAAGAGAGTATATAAGAACATACCGAACGATGATCGTGTCTCCGCGGAAGAGTTGAACGGTGTCCATAGTCGCAGGGTTCATGGTGGCCACTGCAGACCGTCTTCGATGCCCAACTTAGTAGGGACCGCCTGCGCGCATGGTCGTCCTGGACGACCAGCGTTCGGTGCCTACCGTCTGGGCGCGTCCGCGTCGGGACCGCCTGCACGTATGGTCGTCCGGGACGACCAAAACTCGTGGCAGACAACTGGTGCAAGAAGCACTCACGAGCTGGTGACGTCCAATGATCGGCATCGTATGCCAGATCCGGTGAAGTTAACCTTTTTACCCAAGGTTGCATAGAGAATGATCGGCAGCGTGTGACAGATCTGGTGAAGATAACCTTTTAACCAAATAGGCATGCAGGGTGCATAGAGGGTAGTGCCGAGGGCCGATCAAAGAAGTCTGATCGGTCAAGTCGAGTGATCGAATTTACCTGATTGAGGTTGACATGAGGTGAACTCCGTCGGGCTGAGGGGATTGCCGCCACGGAACCCTGCAAGGAAATTTTTTGAGGACTCGTCGGCTGATTCTGGGGTGCGCCAGAGTTGTATAAAGGATGCGCGCTGGCGGCGAACGACCGCATACATCCATTCCCGCCCACCATGCCCTCAGAAGACGTCTCCAACGTAGTTGCGAAGCTCATCATCGACACCGCTGACGTCTGGGCGTGGCCCGTCTTCAATGCTCGCCACGGGTTCCCCGTCGTGCCGTTCTCTGTCAACTGCAACCCGGCGACCATCGACTTTCCCGCGGACAAGTACGAGCACGCGCGCAGCTTCATCGCAGCGTACGGGCGAATATCAGGCCCGGGCCCCCGGTTGAAGTTCATGCGGCTCAAGCAAGACCAGTACACGGTAGGCCGGGAAGCGTTCAAGACTTGGGCGCGCAAGAAGTATGCTGCATGGGGTATGGCGAAGGCGGTCGCCGAGTCCATGGCGGCGGGAGGATTCGAGGGCTTTGAGTTCATGCGGTCCATGCGCCGGCACACCAAGGTAAGCGATCGGGTGTATCCACGTAGCGAAGGTACTAACATCGGTCACAGTTCCTGCTGACTGATAGTTGCCCGGTTGTCGAGCGCTGTAGCACCGGCGCTGCTGTTGCGATGTTCGGTCCCGACGCCGTGGAGGGGCCCATGAAGATTCTCGACCCCCGCCTCGCGCCGATCGTCACGGGGCGGATCGTTGCGGAGTGGCAGAAGCAGGCCCGTGCGTGGAATCGCACGCGCTTGAACTCGGACAAGGCGGAGACGGAGCTCCATGACATGTTCAAGGGTAAGTGATTGTAGTTGCCAGGTCACACAGCTGCTAACCTACATCAAGAACTCGACACCGCCAACGAGTCGCTCTCCGTCGGCGATCTCAAGAGATATGTCGGCAAGGTCGAGCAAGCCGTCAAGCGGCTCAAGAAGTTCGCGGACGACGAGTCGGTGGCGAAGCTCAAGCACTGGGAAGCCGTTCTGACCGATGTCAAGAACGTCATGCTCAAGCGCAAGGAGGCCGAAGGCACAACCAGTGAGTCTGATCGCCGTTGCCGTGTACCGCGTTGACAACATTTTGCAGCCATCCCGGCCAATCTGCGGAGGGCTTTGAAGCGCCTCGCGGATAGTGCGACCGTGTCCGTCGTTGCTGAGGACATCGACCGCGCACTTGCCGTCATGGCCGACGCCGACGAGGAGCCCGAGGAGCTCGCCATGCCGGAGTGCGACGACGAGTTCGAATGGGAGTCCGGCGTGGAGGACTTCCAGCACATGCCGCCCGAGGAGGTGATGGCCCAGCTCGGCCTTGGCGACGCGCAAAGGCTGCCGACGTTCAACGAGGTCGAGGACCGCAACGGCATCGTCGATCCGTGGACCAAGGAGTGGCAGGCCTTCTGCAAGACCGACAAGGGGCACCCGATCGCTCCGCGCTGGCATCAGTGGGTCGGCGCACTTGGGATGATGCTCCGCGTCATCCGAGATGGGGTCCCCGTCTTGCTGTTGGACGACGTCGGGATTGGCAAGACGATGCAGGTGCTGATGGTGATAGCCCTGTATCAGCTCTTCCGGCGGCACCGCGAGAAGCACGGACGCTTCCCTGGGGCGTTCGGTGAGTTTCAAAGCAGTATGTTTAACCCCATGCGCTGATCCCCTTGCACAGCAAAGTACAATTGCAAGACGCCGGATGGGAACCTCCCCGACCGCCCCCACATGATCGTCGTCCCCACCTGCTTGAAGGAGCAATGGGAGGGCGAGATTCATCGCTTCCTGCGGTGGGGGTCGTTCGACCTCATCCCGTACCAGCTCAACTTCCGGGAGGGCCCGCGCAAGATCGTGTGGGACACGATCATGACGCCGCGGGGCGACCTCAAGCTCAGCGACAAGATCATCCTCGCGACGATCACGGTGAGTCCCTGTCCGTGTCCACGCCGCTGCATAGTGCGTACTGACGCGAGTTACTAGGCTGTGACGAGCGACGGGCTGCACTTCTACTCGTCCGGCTTCGGGACGAGCTTCGATCTGCCCCGGTCGACACAGGCGTGACGGAGGCGTCCCGGGCGGTCACTGCCTACACGCACGACTATGGCCTGCTCGTCATCGACGAGATCGGGCAGTACCGCAACGTCACCAAGTGGTCGGCTGCGTTGAAAGGTCTGCGCCTGCGCGCGTTTGGGGCGGTCGGGATGACCGCGACCCCGATCGTCAACAGTCCGCTGGTGAGTAGTCGGCCACGCCGGGGAATTCATCCACTAACAATTCTTCCAGGATGTCTGGCATCTCGGCCAGATCCTCGACATCAAGGGGACCGACGACCCCACCTGGGAGGCCGAGATGAGGACGGAGATCTTGGCGGCGAACCGCAAGGCCACGAAGGAGTTCCAGAAGCTCCGGGAGACCGACAACTTCGTGCAATCGGTCAGCGAGTCCAAGGTCGACCTGCCAGAGAAGAAGGCGCAGCTCCAGAGTTTCACGGGGCTTGTCTCCGGGTTGCGCGCGGTCTTCTCCCCCCACGTCATCCGACGAACGATCCACTCGGTCGACTGGCAGGGCAATGCCATCTCTGGCCTCGACAAGTACAACGAGGTCGTCCTCACCCTCGAGCCGTTCCCGCGAGAGGCCACCGTCTTGGAGGAGCACGCGCAGGCGACCGTCGATGAGTACGGTTCGACATTGCCGACGGTCGCCAAGAACTTTGGCCATGTGAGTTTTCTTTTCCATCACTGACTACAGTCTCGCAGCTGGTCGTCCAGGACGACCATGCGTGGGGGCACCCCTCTGAGCGCTTTTTCATCGAGCGACCCTCGCGCATGGTCGTCCAAGACGACCACTCATGTGGAGGCCAACGCGGGCGCTTGGTCGCCGCGCGAGTCCCTGCGCGCATGGTCGTCCAGGACGACCACTCGTGTGTGGAGGCCAATGCGGGCGCTTGGTCGCCGCGCGAGCCCCTGCGCGCATGGTCGTCCAGGACGACCACTCGTGTGTGGAGGCCAATGCGGGCGCTTGGTCGCCGCGCGAGCCCCTGCGCGCATGGTCGTCCAGGACGACCACTCGTGTGTGGAGGCCAATGCGGGCGCTTGGTCGCCGCGCGAGCCCTTGCGCGCACGGTCGTCCAGGACGACCACACCCTCGCTTGGAGATTGTTTCGCGAGTACTGATTCTCCCCCAGAGTTTCTACGTCAAGTTTCGCCGCACGCACACGCACTGGAGGCTCGCCGATAATGATGCCTACCTGCCTGCGAACCTGGAGGACTACAAGTTCCAGCCCTCCACGAAGTTGAACTCGATCTTGCGGCTGCTCAAGTACCACCTCGAGCAAGACAACCGCCCGCCCCTGGTCGTCAACCCCAACTTCCAGGTGTCCGACGTTTTGGAGGACTCTGAGCTTCCCCGCTCAGACTACCAGCGCGACCCCGACATGTACATGCAGGACATGCTGGTGCCCACCACGGACTGGATCGCCAAGCCGCGTGGCCCTAACTCCCCCCCTGACAAGGTCGTCATCTATGTCGCCTTCCCCTCGAACAATTACCTGATCAAAAAGGTGAGTCCCCGCTTTGTTTTCGCTTATAAATGTGCTGACACACTTCTAGGTCCTGTCGTTCTACGGCATCAGCTGCGTGGAGATCAACGGCAAGAAATCGATGACGGCGCGCAACACGGACCTCATCGCGTTCAAGAAGGCCGGCAGGGAGGGACCGCGAGTCCTGATCTTGTCCAACGTCGGCCTCACTGGCCTCAATATTGCGGAGGCCAACATCCTCATCATCTTGGTAAGCTCTGCGTTCACTGACCGTCTGCGGCTGCTAATGCTAGTGCAGGACAACACTTGGTCCCGCCAGGAGGACGCTCAACTCGTCGGCCGCGTTTGGCGCCTTCCCCAGACGAAGGACGTCATCGTCTACCGCATGATCCTCAAGACGCTGACGGACATCTTCTTGAACATCCTGTCGTTCACGAAGGCGCAGATCCTCATGGCGTTCTTGGAGACGTCGGACAACATGAGTAAGTTTTTTTGCTATGGTTTATTGACTGTGCTGACTAGGTCTACAGAGAAGCTCGTCCTCCCGATGCTACCCTCGGGATTGCAGGACATCGTCGAGGAAGAGGTGGTGCCCGATGAGCCCGAGACCGAGGACGAGGAGAACCCCGTCCCGGAGACTGCCACTCGCGCAAGCAAGGGCAAGGGCAGGGCCAGGGCCCCCCGTAAATCGGCGACCGCCCGTCCGCCAAGAAGACCGTGACGGCCGCTGGTCCTAGCAACTCCCCCAGCAAGGGCGGGCGCGGGCGCGGGCGCAAGGCCCCCAAGACACCCGCCACGGTCCCGACGAGCGATGACGAGGCCCCCCGCCTCAGACCGTTGCCCCGACCGATGGCCAGACGCAGGGCGGCGAGTCCCAAACCGCGGGCGCCCCGCCGCAGGGCGACGGCGCCGACAACACTGCCGACAAGCAGCAGCAGGGCGGCGGCGCGGACGAGACCGCGGGCGGCGCGCGGCAGCCTGAGGGCACCGACGAGACCGCCGACGAGCAGCAGCAGGGCGGCGGCGCGGACGAGACCGCGGGCGGCGCGCGGCAGCCTGAGGGCACCGACGAGACCGCCGACGAGCAGCAGCAGGGCGGCGGCGCGGACGACACCGCGGGCGGCACGCGGCAGCCTGGGGCACCGACGAGACCGCCGACGAGCAGGAGCAGGGCGGCGGCGAGTTCCAGATGACGAGTGGACCGGTACTCGCCCCGCCTGGACCACACGGGGATGGACATCGACGGGGAGGCCACGCGCGACTCCACCTTCGAGACCTACTTCGGCGGCACGGTCGACGACTTGGACGACATCCCGCAGGGCGAGCCAGGTCCCAGCACCCGCAAACGGAAGCGCGCTGAGGTCAGCCCCGCGCAGGTGGTGGCCGGGGACGAGCGACGCAGCAGCCTGAGGAAGGGCCGCAACACGGACTTGCTCGACAAGTTGAGCGACGTCGGGGCCGCCTCGGAGCTCACCGCCAAAATGGGCCCCAGGAAGGCAGGGAAGGCGGACCAGGAGGCCAAGGCGGACAAGGCCAAGGACAAGCGGAGGAGAGCGAAGCGGTCATAGAGGAGCGGGTAACGGACTACACACATAGCAAAGACGTAGTTACCCCTCTAGTTTCTTGGGCCGCCGCTGTCGCATGTACTTTAGATCTTGTATCATTGATGCGTATATATGTACAACCGTTCCATGGTGCCTGAGGTCCCGCTGTACTCGATGATAATGAGTACTTAAGTGACTTCTCTGCTGTTGTGTGCGATACATGCAATTTGATTGGGAGTTTCAATGTTTCTGGTGCACAGCTCAGCATGGCTAAATGGTCGTCCTGGACGACTACAGCGGGCTGGAGGGACGAGCGCTTAATCTCCGCGGGCTCAGTGTACACCGTGGTCGTCCTGGACGACCACATGGTGGGCTGTGGGCACGGTCGTGTAGCGCTGCACTTTAGGGTTTAATGACTACTAAATGAATATCTCTCTCTCTCTCTCTCTCTCTCTAGCCACGGTTCTCTGCCTGATGGTGAGTCCGGGACATGGAAATGTTTTGAGAGTTTCAATGTCCCTAGTGGCAGAGCCAGCACGGCCGGGGTTCCCGGCGCACACTGGTCGTCCTGGACGACCACGCATGTACACGGCCGGGTGGCGCTTAGCACCATAAATTCGTACATACATCTTAATAAGCTGAGTGACTTACCGTATATCAGATCGGTCCTTACTGAGCCACCGGGCCGGCGGGGTATTAAATTGTTACCTATTACCTGAGTTACTTACGGTAGCGTCGGTTCTTCTGTTCTCTGTTCACCACTGAGTCCAGAGGGCTGCTTCCATGTGAGGGTTAGTTTCGGGTCGGTCTGTGTACCAGCCCTACTGGCGTAGTGGGTAAGCCGCTCTGCGAAGGCATCGAGCGGTCGCAGGTTCGATTCCTGCGGGGCTGGTATAATAAGTGGCGAGTGACTTTTTTTGTCGCCTGACAACGGCAGCTTATTGGCATGACACGGGGTTCTGATGGTACTGAGCACCAGCCCTCCTGGCTTAGTGGGTAAGCCGCTGTGCAATGCATTGAGCGGTCGCAGGTTCGATTCCTGCGGGGCTGTTTCACTGCTCGTATGTTTTTTGTCAGTCAGCTGGCGACACCGTGTTATTGGGGTGGGACGCGGTGCTGATGGTACTGAGCATCAGCCCTCCTGGCTTAGTGGGTAAGCCGCTCTGCGAAGGCATCGAGCGGTCGCAGGTTCGATTCCTGCGGGGCTGCGTGTTCTTGCAGGCTCGGGTATTTTTTACTGCCTCACGCACTATCTAGACTGTCTACGAACCAAGGCAGCAGGGCCGACACTTTAGTCTCTCTCAACACCTCTACCGTCAGGGCTTGGGACCTCAATGCAACCGTTTACTAGCGTATGCGATTCTGGTCGTTTGCATAGAGAGGGTGGTAACCACCGGCCTGGCGTTCGGGGCAGACTGTATTAGTCAAAGGCTGAGCATATCCACGCGAACCACACAGGTAAATAAGGGCAAATATGTACCTGCTGGAGTACCGCGCCACTGAGTACAGAGAACAGATTTATAAGAACCGACTACGCCACTGTACGTAACTCAGGTAAGTAGATAAAGGCGGCAGTGCCCAGCGCCGGCGTCTGGTGGGGCTGCCCCCGCCTGTGGTCGTCCTGGACGACCACAGTATGTGCGGGACACGACGCACAAGCGCTGGCGCACCATGGGGCTCCCCCCGTCTGTGGTCGTCCTGGACGACCAGTTAGGCTTGCGTTCGGCGCCTCCTGATTTTATCCACCGCGAACCACACAGGTAAATAAGGGCAAATATGGACCCGCTGGAACACCCCGCCATTGAGTAAGCGGCAGTGCGCAGCGCCGGCGCCTCGTGGGCCTGCCCCTGCCTGTGGTCGTCCTGGACGACCACAGTATGTGCGGGACACCACGCACAAGCGCTGGCGCACCACTGGGCTCCCCCGCCCTGTGGTCGTCCTGGACGACCACCAAGGGTTGCGTTCGGCGCGGCATGAGCATATACACGCGAACCACACAGGTAAATAACGGCAAACATGTACCGACGGGAGTATCGCGCCACTGCGTACGTGGGAGTGCCCACCGCCGGCGTCTGGTGGGGTCCCCCCGCCTGTGGTCGTCCTGGACGACCACCGTTATTGAACGGGCTTGCGTTCGGCGCGTCCTGAGAATACACGCGCGAACCACACAGGTAAATAACGGCAAATAAGTACCCAGCGGTCTCGTTAACCACCCGTAACATACTTGCTCAATATGGTAAACAATGGTGATCGGCGTGGTCAGGCAGTTAGGGTAAACAGTTGTGGCCAACATACTGACCATTCAGGCATTTCCGTTTACCCAGGGCACAGCGATCATCCGGGGGTAATCGATAATGTGGCTGGTGGGTAATCCCATGGCGGCATCACTCCCCATCTGAGAGGGGAAATTTTTCGTTCCAGGATATTATATAGAACGGCGGCGGCGGCGGGGTATGTTCAACTCACCATGCCTCTGTTCCCTGACGAGTACCTCCCTCCCAAGACCGTTGGGCTGGAAGAGTTTCTCTTGACTGCTCGTGACTTGGCTGACACTGACGATGACGGCCACGCGTTTATGCAGTACATTCTTGCTGGGCGGGCCGACATCGACGGAGAGGCGCGTCGTTTGTTTCTCAATCCGACCCTCGACCTCGATGCTCCCGAGTCTCCGACTGTCAGCGGGGACTTCGACTCTCTGATCGGCCTCACCGAGCATCTGCCCTTCACAGCAGCGCTCTCGATCCACGCAGTGCCGCCCTTCCGCGAAACGCTCACCACGGACGTGCACCTTACGTATCCTATTAGACGGGGAGTGAGTGTTGAGTCACCATCGCACGTAGTACGAGCTGACTAGCGCAGGAGCGCATGGTTGAAGTTCCGCTTCACAAGATCCCAAACTTCATGTTTGCCAAATACGGAGTCCGCCATCAAGTGCGCGTGTTCTTTCCCCACCGGTTCGACCCCCACACGAACCCTGCCATTCCTCCGGAGCATTTCGCCAGCATCTATGACCGAGCCCTGCTACCAAGCGTCCGTGAACTCCTGCCCGAGGTAGCCGCGCAATGGCCCAACAACTATCGCCATGCAACCACTCTCGCGCGCGGCGGCGGAGGGCAACTTGGCACGATCACCCACGACCTTCCTGCTTCCGCGCTGGATGACTTTGCCCCGCTGTTCCTGCAAAAGCTCGCCCTCCTCGGGGCGTCGTTCGCGGACGCGTTCTTCGAGGTCGAGGCGCGAGGAGTCAAAGCTCAGACACTCCATGATCCCGGTGACGAGGAGGCCCGGAGGGAGGCTCTCGAGGCGTTGCTGGCTCCCTTGGACCTGACCTTGGTTCCTGCGGAGGAGGTGCAAACCCGCTGGTTTGTTGACGTCGCCATCGACATTCACGAAGAGGGCTACGTGCTGCAGTGGCTTACTGTTGCTCATCCTCGTCTCATTCGCCACGCCCTTCCTTCCATTGGACCGAATGTCGAGCAGGACCTGGCACGCAGCCAGAAGCTATACCGTCAGGATGCCAGCGCTCATCTCTCTGACTTTGCCGGTTTCCGCCTAGAACCTCGCAGCCGCGGGCGGCATGATCATGTTGTCTATTGCAATGTCTACACCACGGACAAGGCGGCCACCTACCAAATGAACAACGGGGTTTATCGTCGGCGCGGCTCGTACGACCTCATTCCAGGCAAAATTGAGAAGCTCTTGCAAGACATGGACACCATTAGCACCACCTTCCTGGACTGTGCAGGGCGAAACGGTGTCATACAGGACGGTACAGCCCGTTTCGAGATTCGTGTCAATGCGGCCTATGCGAGGCAGTCTCTTACGGACTTCCCCAATGCGCTGGTGGAACAATCCATACTTGCGATCCCTGCCTCTATGTGGTGGTACGTCCGGTTAGAATATCTTTGTGAACGCAGACCGACCCTCTCCCTAGGTACTTCAAGTTCTACCGACTGGCAGCCATGTACAAGCTCTTGAGTGAGATCAAGGACACTCCAGGGGCGGCTCGCCGCTGGATGCCAAACATGATGCTCGCCTCGGTCACCGTGTACATGATGAATGCAGTGATGTACCGGCCCAGCGAGCGCCCGGCTGAGCAGGAGCTCGCGAAGGCATGTGCATACTGGTATGACCCCGACGCCGATCCCGAGGACGAGGAGAATGCAGGGGCGGAGGTGGACGAGGACAACATGGTACCATGCCTGGAACCACGTGGGGTGTACTTCATATGCGCCATTGTTCGTGACCGCGGTGGGGGCTACCTCCGTCTGCCCGCGGACCGCACGATCGACCCATTCCAACTCGGCCTGATGTATGGGCAGACAGGAGGCTTCCCTGCCGCTCAGCAGGCGGTTTCTGGCATGGCACTCGGGCTGTCCAGGCTGTCGCGCTCCAACCGCGAGCGGACCAACAACCGGCGCCCGACCCAGGAGGTCACCCTTCTCCAGGAGCCCGTGCTGCATGACTTTGGCCTGCAGGACCGCGGGGTTCGTCGCCAGCGACGCCTTCAGATGACTGGGGATGACGTCGACAACCTCGGCGGATTCGAGGACCTTGAACCCGAGCGGCCGTTGGATGGTGTTTTCTCCAAAATCTGGGCCCAATTCCCTTCCGACATCATTCAGTGCGCCCCCAACTTCCGCTCGCGTCTGGCCCCCTCCCGCCTAACCATGTCCCTTGCCGAGCGCCAGGCGGCCAACGAGGAAGTATTCAAGAGTGTCACCGCGCTCCCCTTCCAGGCTGCGTACATACGGATCTTGTCCGAAGACGAGTGGAAGGACATGATGTTCCCGCGTTATTATCCTCCCAAGGGCAAGCCGATTGCGCCTAACCTCCAGAACTTCCGCAATGCTCAATACTTCCGCGACTACCTGGCAGAACTCGACAGCCTAACCACACGGAGTTCCAACATTGTGCGCCTCCTTCTCAAAGAGAAGTTCCTAGGCCTTTTGTGGGTTCCGCACGCGAGTACTGATCGCATGTGGGACACCAAGGCCAGACACAACACAAACGGCTGGCTTCGCTACCCCGAGGATCTCACCGGCCCCGCCGTCAACATCGCCGTCAACAGACGTCTACTTGACAGTGTGCGCGACATTGCCCTTTATGACCCCGAGGACCTGGCACAGCAGGTTCGCAACGAAAGAGAGGTCCTCGAAGAGGAAGACCAGGCATGGTTAGCGCAGCAGGCACGCGCTAACCATCGCGAGTCCGTCGCACCCCCGCAGGTCTTTGGCCCACGTCGCAGCCTGACACGTAGCATCAGCACTCCCCACTCTCCCATCCCTCGGCACTCTCCTCGCGGGTCGCCTCCCATTAACAGTCCTCGCCTCAGCGGGACTCTCCACGCCGGCCTCCCATTAACAGTCCTCGCCTGCCCGGCCCACAGCAAGAGGAAGAGGAAGAGGAAGAGGAACCAGACTCTCCACGCCGGTCCCCTCCCATTAACAGTCGTCCTCGCCTGCCCGGCCCACAGCAAGAGGAAGAGGAAGAGGAAGAGGAACCAGACTCTCCACGCCGGTCCCCTCCCGTTAACAGTCGTCCTCGCCTGCCCGGCCCACAGCAAGAGGAAGAGGAAGAGGAAGAGGAGGAAGAGCACCCCCAGCAGCGGAGGCCAGACCCTTGGGTTATGGCCATGGCGCAAGTTGAGGACTGTAGAGCTGCGGTTCAGAGATTCATCGAAGAAGGCGAGGCTGCAGACGCCGCCGCCGCCCGGAACCTCCGCGAGGAAGAGGAAGAAGACGAAGAGGATCCACCTATCGAGCAGCCGCGTTTTGAATCAGATCATCTGTCTGCACGAGGGGGCTGGCAACCACGCACACCCCAGCAGCACCGACGCTCTGATTCTCTGCTGAGTCTCGAGTCTCCCACAAACCCTTTTGTGGACTCGCCCAACAATGCTCCTGTCCAGTCACCCACAACCTCCCCTTTTGACTCGCCCACAAACCCGTTCCGTGATCTAGATCTCTCTCGCCCAGCCACCCCCGCGCCGCACACTCCTATACGCCAGTACCGGTTCATGTTGGAGCTTCCACGCCCCCCGACTCCTCCCACCCCTACTGTCAGCCGCCTGTTGCCTATCAGTGGCCCCCGGCCCGCCCCACCCCCCTTCCCCGACCTGCGCGACTTCATGGATTGGGACGTCCAGCATACATTATAAATGGGTCCGGTCACCGATACATCCATGTGTAGTGCAGGTTTCATTTTATTGATACTATTCACTGGTCCCGTACAACACGCGTTGGGTGAATTCACGCGTAGCTCACTCTGAACGCACCAATTTCTCGATGGTCGTCCAGGACGACCATCTGCACGACCATCTGCTGAAGGGTCCCTCGCGCGCGCGTTGCTCGTAAAGTCCCTTGGACTGTGTGGGCATGGTCGTCCCGGACGACCACGGGCGCAACGGGTCCCTCGCGCGCGTGTTGCTCGTCATCTCCATGCCCGTTATGGTCGTCCCGGACGACCATCTGCTGAAGGGTCCCTCGCGCGCGCGTTGCTCGTCAAGTCCCTTGGACTGGTCGTCCCGGACGACCACAGGCGCAACGGGTCCCTCGCGCGCGTGTTACTCGTCATCTCCATGGATGTATGGTCGTCCCGGACGACCGTCTGCTGAAGGGTCCCTCGCGCGCGCGTTGCTCGGCAAGTCCCTTGGACTCTGTGTGGGCATGGTCGTCCCGGACGACCACAGGCGCAACGGGCCCCTCGCGCGCGTGTTGCTCGTCATCTCCATGCCCGTTATGGTCGTCCCGGACGACCATCTGCTGGAGCGGTCTCGCGCCCGCGCTTCGTTCGCCAATGTCCCTAGCAGAAGCAATGCATAACGGGTATGGTCGTCCCGGACGATCATGTGCAGTGGGGGTGCTTGCCACTGTCTCATTCCACAACAACAGGACATCGACCCCTACGGTGACCCTCCGATTGTTGGGACGCATTGTGGACTTGGCGTCAAGCATGGCAGAAGGGTCGTTACTTCTCCTCCACGAGGTTAGCACCACTCTCGAGTGACAACCGTTCAAATTGACTGATACACTGCAGAGGGAGCTCTTCATGACAGACACACCGCCAATCGTCGTGAAGGCCGAAGACCTGCTGAAGCGCTGCACCGTACTGCATCCCAAGTCCACCCCCGACATGGGCCTTGACCAGTGGCTCAATCTGTCCCCACTACACTTCTACATGCAATATCTTGTTCCATCTGACCCTCCGCTCTGGGCTACTCGGACGAAGCTGGAGCGCCGCAAGATCCCTGTATGCTCTCGTTGTTTTCAGGACGCCTTGAGCAAGCTGGAGGAGTACGAAGCGCTCAAGAAGGAGAGCCCTCTCAGGGCATTCGACCCCTTCGCTGGCTGCGGCGCGTTTGGGCGATCCATGGAGCAGACAGGGCACATGAAGGTCACGCACGCCGTGGAGATATCGCCCAGTGCCGCGGACACGCTCAAGTATGGTCTGCCCGCCCCAACGTCTTGGATTGAGCTGATGGATTGCATGTTACAGGAGGAACTCTCCATCCACCGTTGTATACAACCAGTGTTCCAACACCGTTCTCAAGTACGCAGTCAAATGCCACGCAGGACAGCGGGACAAGGTACCTACTCACATCAAGAGCAAGGAGGAGCTTCCGCCTCCGCCGGTCCCAGGCCAGATAGACTGCATCGTAGCTGGCTTTCCATGGTGCGCACCGCTTTCTGTGTTGTTGATGAACTTCAGCTGACGACGTAGCAGCCAATCTCACTCGACGCTGAATATGTACCAGCAGGCGCACGACAGGAAAAGCCACCTCATGCTCACCCTACTGTCCTGGGTAGACTTCCTACGCCCCAAATACTGCTTCTTCGAGAATGTGAAGGGTTTCCTTCAATACAATCTTCACGCATCGCAGGCCAGTAAGTACACAGTCGAAGGTGGCATTGACAAGGGCAGCCTGAAGTTTCTTGTGCACGCACTAGTCAGGATGGGGTATATTGCTCTCTATGGCCTTGAGTGGCGCTGTACTGACAGTCAGAGGCAGGTATCAAGTCCGCTTCAGTCTTCTACAGGCTGGCCACTATGGCACACCACAGGGGCGAATTCGGTTCTTCCTCGTCGTCGCCAAGCATGGCTATGCTCTTCCGAACAACCCTGAACCGCGCCATGCATCATTCACCAATACAACTCTCGCAATACACCTAGGTGAGAAGGTCGACATCACTTCTATCAGGGCTCCAAGTGGGACAGCTCCCATGAAGCATGTCTCCATCCACGATGCACTCAGCGACCTTCTCCAATTTGACTGGTATGTGCAATCCTTGCTTTGATGACAGCACCGGCAAATAACGTAACGCGCAGGGAGCTTCCTGATGACCTGAAGAAGGACCTTTCAGAAAGCCCTCTTGGTGCCCAACTCTGATCGGCTCCCTGTCCCTTGCCACTTGTCCAAGGTGGGCTGGGTCCCCGAGGATGTAAGCATCATGGATATGTACGAGACCGAGCCAAGGACGGCATATCAGCGAAAATGCAGAAGCCGACTGGTGGAAGAGCCTTAGGGTTACACACGGCCATTCAACAAGTGTGTCCTTCTGCTCTATGTTCTATTTGTGAAGGTATGCCTTGACTACTGGCAGCCTGGAGTATTCTGGGACTACAGAGGTGACCAAACTCTGCTGGCAACCACCTCCTGGCACTGACACCGCATTAGACTTGCCCATCACCGAGCAGGATTGGGAGCTCATCAATCCGCAATCCGAGACCAGCAGGCTTGGTTTCCCACCTGGGTACTATGGACGAGTTGCCAAAAAAGAGTGGTTCCCGACTATTTCGACAAACCTGCAGCCCATGGCGAGGCAATGTTAAGTCACACATCATGCTGTATGTTTGACATTCACATTAACCTCTCTCAACTATGCGCTCATACTGACAAACATGACTCAACCATAGTGCTGTCATATCTACACCGTCCGAGAGTTCGCGCGTTCTCAGGGGTTCCCAGGCAGGTTTGTCTTCGTCTCGCATGATGGTACTATGAAGACCGTACATGCTTGCCCTCCAAGCCGAGTAAATAACCATTAAAGCTGACCGCTCACCGTGAAGATGCATCGACAGATCGGCAATGCCGTCCCATGGCAGATTGGAGAGGGTTTGGGCCGCGAACTGCACGAAGCCCAATTGAAGAAGCGGGGTAAGGTTGCCCAAAACGCCTTTGTCGTAGACTGAGGCCCTTTGCGATGATGTCTCCACGACGTGACACACAGCATGTGGGAGTGGAATAGTCTCCGGAAGGCAGCAGCACAATTAGCGTAACATTAGCATTTTAACCCTAAGCCAAGGAAGAGTGGTTCCGGACTATCTCATTGAACCTGCAGTGAATGGCAAGGCAATGTCCAGTCACACATTACACCATACATTTGACATTTACATTATCCTGTTCACCAACATGGACATACTGACGAATACATTTCATCCACAGTGATACGATCTCTACACTGTTCGAAATATGGATCAAGCCACACTGTGCTTGTTGCTTGTTGCGACTCATGTAATTGGTGCATCTGCCTCTAGTCTTGTCTTGTCTGGTTGTGCACTCCAGTCCATACTGTCACACGGTCGTATGTTGGGATGGGTTGCACGGCTTTGGCCCGGGTACGTTGCCCAGTGATGTCGCGGTGTGGCTCTTGCTGGCTTGGTTTAGTGGGCTTGCAGCAGACATATCGGAGTTGCACAGAAATCTTGAGCCAGCCACATTGGTCTAAGCCACAAATCAGACAAGGACACGCAGTCTATCCTTGACATATGACTTGGAGGTGTTGTGGTGGGCCAAGAGAAGTACTCAACTTGGGCATCGCCATTGTGGCAGAGAGGCGCCTGTGATGCGTGACCGCATCCTGTGCCGGAAAGTTACACGTCCCGAGCCCGCATTTGGTGTGCACCAGTGAAAGACCTGGAGTCCGTTGCGTCGCATGTCGTAGGTGCCTAGACACAATGGAGTTGAGTGTCGTGACCCTCCCTGGATTATGGACTGTGCGGGTCACCATGCACAAGCGCTGGCGCGCGATGGGGCTCCCCCCACCTGTGGTCGTCCAGGACGACCACATTTATTCTGGGCTTGTGTTCGGTGCGCTCCCACTTGAGCTCAAGTGTTTGTGTGTCATATGTCGTCCTTTTAGCTCAGAAGGGAGTACCGCGACACATTACTGTCGAAGTTTAGGGTCGTAACTGGGTGGATGATAGACGTTGCGTGCGGACAGGGTGGGCGTGGTCAAATGGGTGGTTATATGCGGTCCACAGCACGGAGTTGTACTGCGGCGATCACGGACCCGCCAGCAGCTCGTGCTTTTCCCACTGGCTATCGGGCGAGCCTAACGCTCTAGCGTGGTTCCTTCATCCGTGAATCTTTGTCGCTTATCCTCTATTCTCCTCAACTCGGCCCATATAAGGGTGTCACTTGCATCCCGTTCCCCATCCCTCTTCTTCTCCTTCCACCACCTTCTTACTTACTCGTGCCCCATCCCCATTTTTTTGTACCCTTCTTCCGCTATATTGATAGGTATTTCTGTAACCCCCTTAGGGTTAGGGGGAGGTAAGGGTGAGCATTATTGGGCTGAATGTACGTTGCGAGCGGTCGAGTTGCTGGAGAGCATAAATTGTGGCGGAGGAGCGGTTGGTGGCAGGGAGGTTGGTGTGATCAGTATGAGTAGCGAACGAGCGGGCAACCGCTCAGAACCGTGTAGAAGGTGAGCAGTTGACTATAGTAAGTCACCAGCTGCTCACGATAACTCCAATGAGATATGAGCATATGAGCGGTCGACCGCTCACCGTGATCGGCCAGTGACAGAACCACCGTAAGGGTCAAAAGTGCGTTCAGAGCGGTCGGCCGCTCACATAGTACATACGGGACTGATCTACAGTAATATCCTTGGCCATAGAAAGTGCTCAGCCAATAAATGAGCTTGGAAGCATCAATCCGAGCGGTCGACCGCTCTGCGGGATTGTTCTGCTGTTTGTATGCACCGTAGCAATGCAAGTGCTTTTCTGAGCGGCTGACCGCTCAAAGGAGATGTATGAGAGTGCTCTACATCAATCAGCTTTGCCACAGAAGGTTCTCAGGCAGCAAACAAGCTTTGCAGGTCCGTTCTGAGCGGTCGACTGCTCTGCGGGATTGCTCCGCTGTTTGTATGCACCGTTGCAATGCAAGTTCTGTTCTGAGCGGTCGACCGCTCAAATCGGGTGTATGAGAGTGCTTTACATTAATTTACTCAGCCACAGAAGGTGCTCAGTTAGCCAACAAGCTCTGCAGGTCCGTTCTGAGCGGTCGACCGCTCTGCGGGATTGCTCCGCTGTTTGTATGCACCGTTGCAATGCAAGTGCTGTTCTGAGCGGTCGACCGCTCAAATGGGATGTATGAGAGTGCTCTACATCAATTTCATTTGCCACAGAAGGTGCTCAGTTAGCCAACAAGCTTTGCAGATCTGTTCTGAGCGGTCGACTGCTCTGCGGGATTGATAGGTATTTCTGTAACCCCCTTAGGGTTAGGGGGAGGTAAGGGTGAGCATTATTGGGCCGAATGTACGTTGCGAGCGGTCGAGTTGCTGGAGAGCATAAATTGCGGCGGAGGAGCGGTTGGTGGCAGGGAGGTGGGTGTGATTGGTATAAGTAGCGAACGAGCGGGCAACCGCTCAGAACTGTGTAGAAGGTAAACGGTTGCAGAATGTATGGTGAGCAGTCGGCCATCCACGGCACGTTACAAGCGGCCGACCACCTGCTGTCGTGAGCAGACGACCGCTCGTACCTCGTCGTGAGCGGACGACCGCTCGTACCTCGTTGTGAGCGGCCGACCGCCTGCTGTGAGCGGACGACCGCTCGTACCGTACCGTGAGCGGCCGACCGCCCGTACTGTACCTTGAGTGGTCGACCGTACTGTACCGTGAGCGGTCGACCGCTCGTACCTTGTCGTGAGTGGTCGACCGTACCGTACCGTGAGCGGTTGACCGCTCGTACCGTACCGTGCGCGGCTGACCGCCTGCTACGAGCGGACGACCACTCGTACCGTACCGTGAGTGGCCGACCGCCCGTACTGTACCTTCAGTGGCCGACCGTACTGTACCGTGAGTGGTCGACCGCTCGTACCTTGTCGTGAGTGGTCGACCGTACCGTACCGTGAGCGGTCGACCGCTCGTACCGTACCGTGAGCGGCTGCACGCTTGTACCGTACCCCTTGTCGTGAGCATTCGACTGCTCGTACACTGCTATGAGCGGTCGACCGCTCGTACTGTACCGTGAGCGGTCGACAGCTCGTACCGTGCCATATGAGCGGTTGGCAGCTCATGCCTCGCTGTGAGCGGTCGGCCGCTCGCTGCGATGTTCTAGGCGAGAACTGCCTGCTGCCGTGCACTGTCCAACTGCTGATCATGGAAAACGAAGGGACATCTGGTGAATGCAGGCCGCGAGCGGTCGACCGCTCACCACGGGTGCGTCTGCCGGACATAGCGTTGGACGTGCCGGGATGCAGGCTAGTACACCGGACCTGCAACTCCAAGCGTACAATCCAAGCGGCCGACCGCTCTCGAATATGTGTTGGTGCGGTATCTCCTGTCGCTCGCGACGCGCCGCCGAGCATGTTCTGAGCACGCCCTGATACAACACTGATGTGTTCAACGCTTAGTGTATCGGCACGCCGCCGGACACGTCTTGAGTGCAAATACCATACTTATGCATCCCGTGCTACGTTCAGCGACCCCCATTACCCTGCCGTGAGCGGCCGACCGCTCGTGGGTGCTCACGGTATTGTATATCAGCCCTCCTGGCTTAGTTGGTAGACCACTTAGTTGGTAGACCACTTAGAAGCTGTGCCGCTGCACGTCGTGGTCGCAGGTTCGATTCCTGCAGGGCTGTATTCGGCTTGGGAATCAGCTTTTTTGTGGCCTGGCGACGCGATGAGTGGGGTGACGCGGGGTTCTACTGATGCCGTTGTGGGCCCTACTGGCTTAGTGGGTAAGCCGCTCTGCGAACGCATCGAGCGGTCGCAGGTTCGATTCCTGTGGGGCTCTTATGGTCGCCTAAACACTTTTTTCTGGTTCGATTCCACCGCTCGATGCCAGTAGGGGCCACCGTTCCTCATCGCGTCGCCAGGCGACAAAAACCGAGATACCCAAGACGAATACAGCCCTGCAGGAATCGAACCTGCGCCCACGACGTGCAGCGGCACAGCTTCAAGTGGTCTACCAACTAAGCCAGGAGGACTGGTATACAATACCGTGAGCACCCACGAGCGGTCGGCCGCTCACGGCAGGGTAATGGGGGTCGCTGAACGTAGCACGGGATGCATAAGTATGGTATTTGCACTCAAGACGTGTCCGGCGGCGTGCCGATACACTAAGCGTTGAACACATCAGTCTTGTATCAGGGCGTGCTCAGAACATGCTCGGCGGCGCGTCGCGAGCGACAGGAGATACCGCACCAACACATATTCGAGAGCGGTCGGCCGCTTGGATTGTACGCTTGGAGTTGCAGGTCCGGTGTACTAGCCTGCATCCCGGCACGTCCAACGCTATGTCCGGCAGACGCACCCGTGGTGAGCGGTCGACCGCTCGCGGCCTGCATTCACCAGATGTCCCTTCGTTTTCCATGATCAGCAGTTGGACAGTGCACGGCAGCAGGCAGTTCTCGCCTAGAACATCGCAGCGAGCGGCCGACCGCTCACAGCGAGGTACGAGCGGGCGAGGGCGGACAGCAGGGTACGAGCGGTCGACCGCTCACAGCGAGGTGTGCGAGCGGTCGACCGCTCATATTGTTCACGATACAATATGATGCATTCACCAGATGTCCCTTTGTTTTCCATGATCAGCAGTTGGACAGTGCACGGCAGCAGGCAGTTCTCGCCTAGAACATCGCAGCGAGCGGCCTACCGCTCACAGCGAGGTACGAGCGGGCGAGGGCGGACAGTAGGGTACGAGCGGTCGACCGCTCACAGCGAGGTGTGCGAGCGGTCGACCGCTCATATTGTTCACGATACAATATGAGCACTCGAGTATAGGGTCACCCAGGATATCCCCTCGGCACATGTAAGCGCCCAACAGGAGCCGCCGCTGGGAGCCGTCAGCTGCGTGGTTCAATTATGGTACCTTACTTCGGGTGTAGCATTACATACAAGAGTTATCTGAGTCAGAGGCAGACATGCACACAGTCGCACTCTGTGCTCCTGGGCAGTGATGCAACAACATAGAGAGACCGTGTCAGAAGTTTCCCATATGTGTAGGGATAATGGGCCCCTAAGCACCTATCTTCTGGCTGGTCCTGGGACCTCGGAGCGCCACTCCTCAGAGATATGAACACATAAGGTACACCCCAGTCTATATATTATGTGTTCTATCACCCGGAGACACCTTGGCTCCACGTGTATGGTGGAGCTTGTTACATCACAGGCTGATATACTGTTGAGACTGTCCACACCGGGACAAAGTCCAGGTGAAGTTGGGAGTTACGGACTTACAAAGTCCGGAAGGATGTGTGCGGAGGAAGAAGGATTCAGCAAAGCTATGGATCAACACCTTGAGGATGCGTGGGTGTCTTCAATGTAAGACGGACAAGAGATCCGGAATTCATAACAGGAGCAAGCAACAAGTAAGAAGAAAAGCAAGAGTAGTGATGTGCAACGCCCGGCCTCGAGCCATCAGGCTCCCCAAGCCGGCCGTATTCAGGCCGAGCCAAGCTGGGCTCTCGAGCTTGGGCTCAATGACGCTGGCATAGGGCGAGCAATATTGATCACTGAACTAATGATACTGCGATTTATGTGGGTTTTAAACATACGTTAGCACTGCAGTACTCACATTTTCTTCATCAGGAAGACTCATAAGTAGTCTTGTCACTCTTGTGTATCAATTACTCGGGACTGAGAGCATGCAGTGCACGCTAGGTCAAAGGTCAGAGGGCAGGGCAAAGCAGATGGCGACGAGAAGTGTCACTGGACGTGTTCTCTCATCGTTCTTCATGCTCTTGCAGCGCAGGAGGCCGGGGCAAGAACCGTCAGCCTGAGGTCGACGACGGATGCGTCATTGGACACGTCTTCTTGCTCTTCCTGGTGTCAAGCAGCGCGGGAGGGCAGGTGCAGAGGCGGAGTGCAACGAAACACGTTGTTGGACACGTCTCATTATGGGTCTTTGCACTCTGGCAGTGCAGAGGTGCGGGCAGGAGGTAAGTAGCACCCACCACCTGCAGGCTCTGGCTCAGGCCGAGCTGAGCTCGAGCCGTCTTCAAGAGCCCGGCCTGCAGTTCGAGCAGGCCGTAGCTCTCCAGGCCGAGCCGTAGCCGCGGCTTTGCAGCCGAGCCGGGCTCGCACATCACTAAGCAAGAGACAAGACCAAGTGGAAAGAAAGTCAAGCCAGAGGTGCGAGGTTAAGCAGAAGTCAGAGTGAGAGGTTGGAGGTCAGGAATCAGAAGTCTGGTTGGAAAGATCAGACTATGAGAGGAGAGCAAACAGAACAGATCGATCTCACAGTTGTAACAGGGAGCGTAACGAGATATTAGAACTGAGAACTAAGTGTCGCTACAAGGAGGCTTATATGGCAAAGTCCAAAAGTCCGAAGAGCAGTAGCCAAGACAGAAGTACAGGAGGTCAGGAACCAGAGTCAGGTGGAAACTTATGATCAGCCAATGCAAAGTATTCCGCCGCTTGTGGGCCTCTTGTGTGCGATAGTGAGTGGTCCGCCGCTCACGGGCCTCTTTCTGCTGTTGTCCGCTCGTAATCTCCTGTCGATAGTCACGCACAGTGGGCGCTTACAGTGGAGATAGGCATAAATACACCTGTGACCGCAAACTGTGTGTGACTATGACAGGAGGTTACGAGCGGACAACAGCAGAAAGATGCCCGCGAGCGGCCGACCGCTCGCTATCGAACATAAGCAGAAAGATGCCCGCGAGCGGCCAACCGCTCGCTATCGAACATACGCAGCAAGATGCCCGCGAGCGGCCGACCGCTCGCTATCGAACATACGCAGAAAGATGCCCGCGAGCGGCCGACCGCTCGCTATCGAACATACGCAGAAAGAGGCCCGCGAGCGGGCGACCGCTCGCTATCGAACATACGCAGAAAGAGGCCCGCGAGCGGCCGACCGCTCGCTATCGAACATACGCAGAAAGAGGCCTGCGGCGGCGACCGCTTGCTATCGAACATACCCAGAAATATGCCCGCGAGCGGGCGACCGCTCGCTATCGAACATATGCAGAAAGATGCCCGCGAGCGGGCGACCGCTCGCTATCGAACATACGCAGAAAGAGGCCTGCGGGCGGCCGACCGTTCACTATTGGAGACGCAGAGACAACGCGTCGCGATCGGGCGACCGCGCGCAGGAGGAGATAGTGATTTGACACTTGAGGGATGCACGTGGGCGGCATAGCCACGTGGTAAGTACGTCATGATGATTCGTGATCGAGTGTGACAGTTTATGTCGATCAATCAGGAACGCGATCATCTGTGGAAGTGTGGTTAGAGGACATCACGGGCTGAACGCTTCAGAGGGAAGGACGTGCAGGGATGGGCGGTGGGGTACAGATTATGTCGCGTCCAAGTGCGAAACACCGGAGATGAGGAGATGAGGAGATGGATGAGCGTGATGGCGAACGAAAAAGGGAATCGCAGTGCTCGAGAGAATAGATGATCCCTGCACGGAAAAGGACAAGGTTGGGATTGTTCCGATCGATGGGCCGCGATGCAGGCATGAGGCCGCAGGCAGGCAGAGATAGATAGAGCGGGGGAGCGACTCTCTCTCTCTCTCTCTCCCGCGATCACCCTCTGAGCGACCGCACTCCCCTACTACAGACACTCCTCCACTCCTCTCTTACTGGCACGATGAGTACTGCAACAAAGGCAAGCAAGGCTGGCAAGAAGGCGAAGGCGACGAAGACCCAGGCCACGGCGGGGGTTGGTAAAACGAAGGATGGGGCGGCGGGCGACGCGCCGCGAGCATCTGGAGATATATCTCCTGCCGGTCGCGATGAGGTGAGTACTGTATGCAGCATCGCGTGTGAGTGCGGATGAGCTGAGGGATGGGATTGGACAGCTCGCGGCTGCGCCTCCCTTGAGCGGATGGCGCTGATGGCGGAGAAGCAGAGCAAGGAGTTGGCTTTGAAGAAGGAGATGGCAGCGGCGCGACTTGGGTACGCCACTGTTAACCTCCTCAACCCCGGGGTCCAGCTGTCGTTCGGTCAATACAACAACCGAGCTTTGAACAAGAAGGCCGTCTCCGACCTTGTGCACAGTTTCCGCGGCATGGGCATCCAGCACGAGGACCACCCGATTGATAGGTATTTCTGTAACCCCCTTAGGGTTAGGGGGAGGTAAGGGTGAGCATTATTGGGCTGAAGGTACGTTGCGAGCGGTCGAGTTGCTGGGTTATGAGAGACTTGTACAGCAAATGCAGGGATGGTACCTAGGCAGGAATATAACCCTAGGGCGGGGTCTGCTAACCCTACCCTAACCCCAGAGGGGGGTTAGGTCACGTGACCTGTCATAAAAAATACCACGGCAGGACTTGCATATGGGCGTAGCCACGCGGTGTTGGTCCAGCACCACTGTCACAGCTGTGGGGGGTTGATGTCACAGGCGGCGAGGGCTCTGACCACGGAGTGGTCGTCCAGGACGACCATCGCGGGGGGGGGGCGTCGTCGTGGGCGTCTTAGGGACGCCATACACGGTGTCGCAGCTGTGGAGGGTCAATGTCACAGGCGGCGAGGCCTCTACCCACGCAGTGGTCGTCCAGGACGACCATGAGCGTGAGGGGGCGCAGTCGCCGTGGGCGCCGAGGGATGCCGCACGCGGTGGTCGTCCTGGACGACCACTGCCCGCGGGAGTAGCGAGCGCACTCATGCGCGAGTGCATTGCATTGCCAAGAAAATGTCTGAAACATTATATACAAAGTACACGACGACGACTACTGGACTACGCAGCGACCACACCCAGAACGCTTCTCCACGCCGAAGGATGCGGGGTTCTGCTCCTCATCTGACTCGACGTAGGAGCGGTTTATGATCACGTCGCAGGGGGATGCGGTGACCTGGTTGGGCGGAGTGGTGGGGCGGGCATCAGGGAGGATGTCTTCGGCGGGCCGCCAGCTGCGAGAAAGATGAGTGAACAAAGATGCACACGAAGTTGTGGTACTTACGAAGCCTGCATATCCCAAGAGCAGAGAAGACCTTTTTCGGTGCATCTGGAGCACGCTCGGCCCTCGCGCGCAGGCGTGCAGCCGAGGCGTGCGAAATGGCAATGGAGGCACTAAGGTATGTGAGCAGCTGAACATGCGTCGGTGTAGAAGAGGACTTACGGGATGGGGCAGTTGAAAGCCGGCGTCGTTCTCAATCTCGAGGACAAGCTCGGGCCCGAGGAAGGTGTCGAGCTCGACGCTGCCGGGCGTGATGCCGGTCCCAAGGGAGATGCTGGTCCCGAGGGACAAGTCGGTCCTGAGGGACAAGTCGGTCCTGAGGGCATCCTCGAGCTCGAGGACGCTAGTCGCAAGGCGAGGATGGAGCGGGGGATATGTTGCGGAGCGGACAGAGGAGCCGCGGGGACGGGTCTCATTGGAACTGCCTGCCGGCGAGTGGTCGAGTGCGGGCTGTTCGGGCAAGAGGCCGGGGGAGAGTGCGTAGGGCGTGGATGGTGCGAGGAGGGCGGGGGACGGGGGTAATGGGAGGGAAATGAGTGGGGGGGACGCATGGAGGGCATAGAGCGTCGGATGCGCGGACGACGAGAGATGCGGGGAGGTGGACATTCTGGCCCCAGGAGGTGGTGGTCGAGCCAGAGAGGCTGAGGACGGGGGGGGGGGCGGGGGGCCGAGAGCCACAGCGAGAGTGAGCGGGCTGGGAGGGTCGGGCGGGTGTGACATGGCTGTACATTGGGGGTGTAGAGGGGCCGCATGGAGAGGTATATAATGCACCAACGCGAGGACCCTGGAAGAAGAATGATCGGCGAATAGGCAGGCAAAGCTAGTGCGCAGGGTTGCGCGGGCGGAGGCCGTTGGAAAAACGGTGGAGCACGACGTCGGGACTAGCCACAGAGTTCTCGAAGCTCGGAGTGAATTGATCACGGCGTATGGAGGCGAAAAGGGAAGTCAGCAGGAAAAAGAAGCATTGCAGGCGGACAGATGTTGGGTCAACATCGAAGATGAGGAGGCTTCCCTTCATCCTCAGACCTCCTTACGGCATCTTCCCGAAGGCAGCGCGAAGCGATGTCTTCGAAGGGGAAGATGCCGTAAGGAGGTCCTCAGCGGAGGTGAAGGGAAGCTTAATTGAGCAATGAAGGTTGGCCAGTTCAGCAATGGTTGGCAGATTAGTCACTATTCGCACTCGTCGTGTTACTGTTGGCCTGTGCAGACCTCTCAGCCGAAGGAGAGCCAGTGGTAGTCGTCCTGGACGACCACCGGGGGTGGACCCCCTCTCGACGTCTGTGCGTGTCGGGACCGCCTGCGCGCATGGTCGTCCTGGACGACCACCGCTGGGTGCACTCCTATCTCGGCGCCTATGCGTGCTGGGACTGCCTGCACGCATGGTCGTCCTGGACGACCACCCCTGAGTGCACGCCAAAGGCGGCGTCTACCAGCCTCCGGACCACCTGCGCGCATGGTCGTCCTGGACGACCAACGCCGAGCGTGCGCCCGAGTCAGCGTCTATCAGCCTTGCCGTACTTGATGTCCAGGCAAGCGTGAACGTTAACCATGTCACCGAGCTTGACGCGGAGGTTGTTGCGGGCGACCTTAAAGAGAGTATATAAGAACATACCGAACGATGATCGTGTCTCCGCGGAAGAGTTGAACGGTGTCCATAGTCGCAGGGTTCATGGTGGCCACTGCAGACCGTCTTCGATGCCCAACTTAGTAGGGACCGCCTGCGCGCATGGTCGTCCTGGACGACCAGCGTTCGGTGCCTACCGTCTGGGCGCGTCCGCGTCGGGACCGCCTGCACGTATGGTCGTCCGGGACGACCAAAACTCGTGGCAGACAACTGGTGCAAGAAGCACTCACGAGCTGGTGACGTCCAATGATCGGCATCGTATGCCAGATCCGGTGAAGTTAACCTTTTTACCCAAGGTTGCATAGAGAATGATCGGCAGCGTGTGACAGATCTGGTGAAGATAACCTTTTAACCAAATAGGCATGCAGGGTGCATAGAGGGTAGTGCCGAGGGCCGATCAAAGAAGTCTGATCGGTCAAGTCGAGTGATCGAATTTACCTGATTGAGGTTGACATGAGGTGAACTCCGTCGGGCTGAGGGGATTGCCCGCCACGGAACCCTGCAAGGAAATTTTTTGAGGACTCGTCGGCTGATTCTGGGGTGCGCCAGAGTTGTATAAAGGATGCGCGCTGGCGGCGAACGACCGCATACATCCATTCCCGCCCACCATGCCCTCAGAAGACGTCTCCAACGTAGTTGCGAAGCTCATCATCGACACCGCTGACGTCTGGGCGTGGCCCGTCTTCAATGCTCGCCACGGGTTCCCCGTCGTGCCGTTCTCTGTCAACTGCAACCCGGCGACCATCGACTTTCCCGCGGACAAGTACGAGCACGCGCGCAGCTTCATCGCAGCGTACGGGCGAATATCAGGCCCGGGCCCCCGGTTGAAGTTCATGCGGCTCAAGCAAGACCAGTACACGGTAGGCCGGGAAGCGTTCAAGACTTGGGCGCGCAAGAAGTATGCTGCATGGGGTATGGCGAAGGCGGTCGCCGAGTCCATGGCGGCGGGAGGATTCGAGGGCTTTGAGTTCATGCGGTCCATGCGCCGGCACACCAAGGTAAGCGATCGGGTGTATCCACGTAGCGAAGGTACTAACATCGGTCACAGTTCCTGCTGACTGATAGTTGCCCGGTTGTCGAGCGCTGTAGCACCGGCGCTGCTGTTGCGATGTTCGGTCCCGACGCCGTGGAGGGGCCCATGAAGATTCTCGACCCCCGCCTCGCGCCGATCGTCACGGGGCGGATCGTTGCGGAGTGGCAGAAGCAGGCCCGTGCGTGGAATCGCACGCGCTTGAACTCGGACAAGGCGGAGACGGAGCTCCATGACATGTTCAAGGGTAAGTGATTGTAGTTGCCAGGTCACACAGCTGCTAACCTACATCAAGAACTCGACACCGCCAACGAGTCGCTCTCCGTCGGCGATCTCAAGAGATATGTCGGCAAGGTCGAGCAAGCCGTCAAGCGGCTCAAGAAGTTCGCGGACGACGAGTCGGTGGCGAAGCTCAAGCACTGGGAAGCCGTTCTGACCGATGTCAAGAACGTCATGCTCAAGCGCAAGGAGGCCGAAGGCACAACCAGTGAGTCTGATCGCCGTTGCCGTGTACCGCGTTGACAACATTTTGCAGCCATCCCGGCCAATCTGCGGAGGGCTTTGAAGCGCCTCGCGGATAGTGCGACCGTGTCCGTCGTTGCTGAGGACATCGACCGCGCACTTGCCGTCATGGCCGACGCCGACGAGGAGCCCGAGGAGCTCGCCATGCCGGAGTGCGACGACGAGTTCGAATGGGAGTCCGGCGTGGAGGACTTCCAGCACATGCCGCCCGAGGAGGTGATGGCCCAGCTCGGCCTTGGCGACGCGCAAAGGCTGCCGACGTTCAACGAGGTCGAGGACCGCAACGGCATCGTCGATCCGTGGACCAAGGAGTGGCAGGCCTTCTGCAAGACCGACAAGGGGCACCCGATCGCTCCGCGCTGGCATCAGTGGGTCGGCGCACTTGGGATGATGCTCCGCGTCATCCGAGATGGGGTCCCCGTCTTGCTGTTGGACGACGTCGGGATTGGCAAGACGATGCAGGTGCTGATGGTGATAGCCCTGTATCAGCTCTTCCGGCGGCACCGCGAGAAGCACGGACGCTTCCCTGGGGCGTTCGGTGAGTTTCAAAGCAGTATGTTTAACCCCATGCGCTGATCCCCTTGCACAGCAAAGTACAATTGCAAGACGCCGGATGGGAACCTCCCCGACCGCCCCACATGATCGTCGTCCCCACCTGCTTGAAGGAGCAATGGGAGGGCGAGATTCATCGCTTCCTGCGGTGGGGGTCGTTCGACCTCATCCCGTACCAGCTCAACTTCCGGGAGGGCCCGCGCAAGATCGTGTGGGACACGATCATGACGCCGCGGGGCGACCTCAAGCTCAGCGACAAGATCATCCTCGCGACGATCACGGTGAGTCCCTGTCCGTCCACGCCGCTGCATAGTGCGTACTGACGCGAGTTACTAGGCTGTGACGAGCGACGGGCTGCACTTCTACTCGTCCGGCTTCGGGACGAGCTTCGATCTGCCCCCGGTCGACACAGGCGTGACGGAGGCGTCCCGGGCGGTCACTGCCTACACGCACGACTATGGCCTGCTCGTCATCGACGAGATCGGGCAGTACCGCAACGTCACCAAGTGGTCGGCTGCGTTGAAAGGTCTGCGCCTGCGCGCGTTTGGGGCGGTCGGGATGACCGCGACCCCGATCGTCAACAGTCCGCTGGTGAGTAGTCGGCCACGCCGGGGAATTCATCCACTAACAATTCTTCCAGGATGTCTGGCATCTCGGCCAGATCCTCGACATCAAGGGGACCGACGACCCCACCTGGGAGGCCGAGATGAGGACGGAGATCTTGGCGGCGAACCGCAAGGCCACGAAGGAGTTCCAGAAGCTCCGGGAGACCGACAACTTCGTGCAATCGGTCAGCGAGTCCAAGGTCGACCTGCCAGAGAAGAAGGCGCAGCTCCAGAGTTTCACGGGGCTTGTCTCCGGGTTGCGCGCGGTCTTCTCCCCCCACGTCATCCGACGAACGATCCACTCGGTCGACTGGCAGGGCAATGCCATCTCTGGCCTCGACAAGTACAACGAGGTCGTCCTCACCCTCGAGCCGTTCCCGCGAGAGGCCACCGTCTTGGAGGAGCACGCGCAGGCGACCGTCGATGAGTACGGTTCGACATTGCCGACGGTCGCCAAGAACTTTGGCCATGTGAGTTTTCTTTTCCATCACTGACTACAGTCTCGCAGCTGGTCGTCCAGGACGACCATGCGTGGGGGCACCCCTCTGAGCGCTTTTTCATCGCGCGACCCCTCGCGCATGGTCGTCCAAGACGACCACTCATGTGGAGGCCAACGCGGGCGCTTGGTCGCCGCGCGAGTCCCTGCGCGCATGGTCGTCCAGGACGACCACTCGTGTGTGGAGGCCAATGCGGGCGCTTGGTCGCCGCGCGAGCCCCTGCGCGCATGGTCGTCCAGGACGACCACTCGTGTGTGGAGGCCAATGCGGGCGCTTGGTCGCCGCGCGAGCCCCTGCGCGCATGGTCGTCCAGGACGACCACTCGTGTGTGGAGGCCAATGCGGGCGCTTGGTCGCCGCGCGAGCCCTTGCGCGCACGGTCGTCCAGGACGACCACACCCTCGCTTGGAGATTGTTTCGCGAGTACTGATTCTCCCCCAGAGTTTCTACGTCAAGTTTCGCCGCACGCACACGCACTGGAGGCTCGCCGATAACGATGCCTACCTGCCTGCGAACCTGGAGGACTACAAGTTCCAGCCCTCACGAAGTTGAACTCGATCTTGCGGCTGCTCAAGTACCACCTCGAGCAAGACAACCGCCCGCCCCTGGTCGTCAACCCCAACTTCCAGGTGTCCGACGTTTTGGAGGACTCTGAGCTTCCCCGCTCAGACTACCAGCGCGACCCCGACATGTACATGCAGGACATGCTGGTGCCCACCACGGACTGGATCGCCAAGCCGCGTGGCCCTAACTCCCCCCTGACAAGGTCGTCATCTATGTCGCCTTCCCCTCGAACAATTACCTGATCAAAAAGGTGAGTCCCCGCTTTGTTTTCGCTTATAAATGTGCTGACACACTTCTAGGTCCTGTCGTTCTACGGCATCAGCTGCGTGGAGATCAACGGCAAGAAATCGATGACGGCGCGCAACACGGACCTCATCGCGTTCAAGAAGGCCGGCAGGGAGGGACCGCGAGTCCTGATCTTGTCCAACGTCGGCCTCACTGGCCTCAATATTGCGGAGGCCAACATCCTCATCATCTTGGTAAGCTCTGCGTTCGCCGACCGTCTGCGGCTGCTAATGCTAGTGCAGGACAACACTTGGTCCCGCCAGGAGGACGCTCAACTCGTCGGCCGCGTTTGGCGCCTTCCCCAGACGAAGGACGTCATCGTCTACCGCATGATCCTCAAGACGCTGACGGACATCTTCTTGAACATCCTGTCGTTCACGAAGGCGCAGATCCTCATGGCGTTCTTGGAGACGTCGGACAACATGAGTAAGTTTTTTTGCTATGGTTTGTTGACTGTGCTGACTAGGTCTACAGAGAAGCTCGTCCTCCCGATGCTACCCTCGGGATTGCAGGACATCGTCGAGGAAGAGGTGGTGCCCGATGAGCCCGAGACCGAGGACGAGGAGAACCCCGTCCCGGAGACTGCCACTCGCGCAAGCAAGGGCAAGGGCAGGGCCAGGGCCCCCGTAAATCGGCGACCGCCCTGTCCGCCAAGAAGACCGTGACGGCCGCTGGTCCTAGCAACTCCCCCAGCAAGGGCGGGCGCGGGCGCGGGCGCAAGGCCCCCAAGACACCCGCCACGGTCCCGACGAGCGATGACGAGGCCCCCCGCCTCAGACCGTAGCCCCGACCGATGGCCAGACGCAGGGCGGCGAGTCCCAAACCGCGGGCGCCCCGCCGCAGGGCGACGGCGCCGACAACACTGCCGACAAGCAGCAGCAGGGCGGCGGCGCGGACGAGACCGCCGACAAGCAGCAGCAGGGCGGCGGCGCGGACGAGACCGCGGGCGGCGCGCGGCAGCCTGAGGGCACCGACGAGACCGCCGACGAGCAGCAGCAGGGCGGCGGCGCGGACGACACCGCGGGCGGTGCGCGGCAGCCTGAGGGCACCGACGAGACCGCCGACGAGCAGCAGCAGGGCGGCGGCGAGTTCCAGATGCACGAGTGGGACCGGTACTCGCCCCGCCTGGACCACACGGGGATGGACATCGACGGGGAGGCCACGCGCGACTCCACCTTCGAGACCATCTTCGGCGGCACGGTCGACGACTTGGACGACATCCCGCAGGGCGAGCCAGGTCCCAGCACCCGCAAACGGTGTGGAAGTAACGGGTCTTGCGTGGCTTGTCTAGCTGTCGCTGGTCCGCCTTCGGCTTGACGTCGAGCGGGAAGACGAGTCGAGGGACAGGGAATGCGACGGGGATACGGGCTGCGGGGCTACGAGGGACGGGCGGCGAACGACGGAGAGACGAACTGAGGCTAGAGGGTGGGGGAAAACTGGATTCCGAGCCTGTAGCTCTGCGGTACATATACATCTGAGGGCGCCCCACGAGCCGTGCTCTAGGCCGGGGCCCCACCACATCACTGCGCGACAATCGAGAAGGAAGTATAGCTAGAATGCCCATCACGGAAACAGAATCGTCCACGGGAATGTGGGAGCGTCACTCTTCGGCTCGCTGACGGAGGAATTACTCGGCGAGACATACGATCGGACTGCCACCAAGACGCGTGCGACTGCCGCCCTCAGCCGCTGGTGAACAGAACGTCGCAGTCTGCTGCCTACCGTCTCCGTCGCTGACCGAGTCATTAAGCCCAGACACTCGCCGTGATATCAAGAGAGGGGAGAGGAGAGTGGTGAAAAGCGAGAACAAGAAAGCGGAGGAGACGAAAGTGGAGGGAGGAGACGAAAGCGGAAGCGAACTAGGTAGCGAGCAGAAGACATGAACGGGGAGCGTACGATGCAGAACGCGTCCAGACCCTCCAGACCTGCCGACGCCGTTCGGGTCTTGGGCATGGCGATGTCGAGGCTTCTGTGACGCGTGCTTGCCGACGCGTTCTTGTCTTGTAAGGCTCGTGTTGCCTGACCTGCATAAGCTAAGTGTCTCATAGATGTCAGCGTGAATCTCTTCTACAAGTGGGGCAGACATATGATCTCGACCTCGAGATCGGGACTGAAGGAAGGATAGGCAAAGAAATATGAAGGAACAAGGAAACACAACGGGGAAATGCGCCAGAACGGGGAGAGAAACTCAGCGGGTGGTCACAGAGAGCAGCGACGATTGGGTCGCGCGCAGTTCTGACACGTTGGTGTGGTATTCTTCCGAGACGCGGAGTCGTTGAGGGAAGCGTTCGAGTCCGGGAGCGGGGACAGGGTAGGTGAAGGTGTCGAGGAATGCGTCGTCATCGTATGCCATAGCCAGGCTGGTGGAGACGAGGTTGCAGGTGTCTTGAAAGTGACCTAGATCCTCCTCGTCCCAAATGAAAGCTTCAGCGGCGGTCAGGAAACGAGCGAAGCGCGTAACAGGTGTTTGGTGAGATTCACGGAAATAGAAAAGACGCAGGCGACTACCAGGGGCGCTGGACTTCATGAGTGAGCCGTCGAGCTCGCGCAGACGGTAGGAGCCGTTCGGGTAGCGCATTGCAACGACATACGGGCCGGCCCAACGAAGGGCACCCTTATTGCCCTGCTGCGCATCCAGCCACGTCTCGTGAAGGAGTACCCAAGTACCCGGTTCGAATTCTTTCGCACGAAGGCGGTCGTGATGTCGACGGTTGAAGTCGTCAACTGCGCGCTGACGCGACGCGTCGAGGTTGGTACGAGCGACTGCGATGTCGTCGTCATGACGAGCCAATTGCGCGATGCGCAGCGTGAGCAGATCCTCTGTGCTCGTAACTTTATCCCAGTCGAGAGTGTACCAAGTGCGATCAGCGAGGTCGAAAGGGAAGAGGCAGTGCATGCCATATAGAAGGAAGTACGGGGTGTATCCCGTCGCGCGAGAGACGGTTGTCCGAACTGCGAGAAGTCCCGCGTGAAGGTAGCGCCTCCAAGCGGTAGGCTTGCCTGGGGGACACAGACGGATGATTGCGCGGCCAAGTGTTTGTCCGTGGCGCTCCGCGATGCCATTAGCTTTCGCGTTGTAAGGGGACGTAATCACGACCGCGATTTGATAACGGCGCAGAAGCTCTCTGGCTGCACCCTTGAACTCGCTGCCGTTGTCGCAGACGAGTACAGGGATGCAGCCAAATCGGCAGATTACATCCTCAAACAGGAAGCGCGCCCACACGTCGGACGTGTTCGTCTTAGAATACCGGGCCTCGGGCCATTGCGACGTGGCGCACGAAGCATGAAGGAGATACGCCTTGTCCGGCATGTGAATCGTGTCAACATGGACGCGGCGAAGCACGAAGGGGCACAGCGAACGAGTGAGGGGTGGAACTGAACGATACCGTGAATGGAACTGGCAGCCCTGGCACGAGGCCACAAACCAGTGCGCCTGTCGGTAGAGGTTGGGCCACCAGTAGCGATCGCGGACGGCGAGGTAGGTCGTGTCGCGGCCGCGGTGTCCGGTTGTGTCGTGCACTTGCGCCAGAATTTCTAGACGACGAGCGGGATCGAGGACCACGAGCTGAGGAGTCCGATTTCGCTGGTCGCGCCACAGGCGGCCTTCTAGAACGAAGAAGCGTGATGCGAATTGACGAAACTGTCGAACGGAGTTGGCGGGGAGGTCCCGAGGTAGAGTGCCGTGTTCGAGATAGGTGATGATCGCAGGCCAGTTGGGTTCTACCTGTGGGATGTCGTGCTCATGGAGGGGTGCTGGGACCGCGGTTGACGATGGTTGCTGCGCGAGGACCGCGAACGAACTGTACGCGGGCGGCACTGAAGTACCGCTGGGGCCTGGAAATGGTGACGGGATGGAAGGGAGCCACCACGGACCTGTAGACATCAGCGTGGAGGCGCCGGACCCGGACCAAGCGGGCGGAGCGCACGGGTCGCGGGAATACTCATGCTGAGAATCCAGGCCGTCTGCGAAGGAATCTGTGAATGCGAGAGTCACGAGCTCGTCGCCGAGTAGAAACTCGCGGACGCCTTCCCGAGAGAGGTGGCGACGTTGGAAGCCTGTGCAGTAGAAAGCGGTGAGCCGGGAACGGAGCATCGAAGCCGTGGGCTCGCGCAAGTCGCAGAAGTCGTGTGCGAGGGCGAAGGCACCTTCATGAACGAGCGCAGGAGGTGATTGGAGTGGAGCGGAAGGGAGGTCGCGACCCCAGGAAGTCGTGGATACGCGCATGTCGAGATGAAGAGCGGCGATGGTGAGAGACCAGGGAGACGGAGTATAAGTAGCTTGTCGCCCGAAGATCTCCAGCAGGTGCTCTTCTCCGTCTGATTCGTCTGAGTCGTCCGGCTGTCGGGGGCGGCGTGAGAGAGCATCCTGTGCGCGGCCCTTCTCTGCGGGAATGTGTACTAGGGTGAAGTCGAAGAGCTGTAGATACGACACCCAGCGAGTCATGGGGGCGTTGGGCAAGTCTGGTTCGCGAATCATCTGTTCCAGAGATTTAGCGTCCACCTCGAGACGGAAGTGAACACCCCAGATGCGGTGCCGGAGTTCCTTCAAGGCACGGAAGACGCCGTAGAGCTCGCATTTGGGTTGAGAATAGCGGGATTCGGTTGCCGAGAAGGTGCAGGAGCCGAAACGCGCGGGATGACGATCCGAGCCATGATATTGGAACAGGACCCAGCCAGCACCGTTGTAGGAGGAGTCCACGCCGACGACTATTAGACCTTCGGGTTGCCCAGACAGGGGAGGGTGGATGGTAAGAGCTAACTCATAGTCGACTGAGCGTAGTACAGGGGCAGATGTGATGCGGCGTTTGAGCTCGTCGACAGCGGACCTGGCAGCGTCCGAGAAGGAGAAGGGATCGTCGGAATGCCTACAGAGCTCCGTGAGAGGTTTAGCGATCAAAGAGAAGCCCAGGATCCACTTGCGAGCCACTCCAGCGATCCCAAGGAATGCTCGGACCTCCGTAACGTTTTCTGGGTACGGAAAGCGTTCGACCTTCGTGACCACGCCTTTCGATAGCCACCATCCGTTCCGGTCAGCTTCGGAGCCAATGAGGGCGACACGGGGTACTGCCGGGAGAAACTTGTATCCTGATACTGTAGCGCCAGCGGTGATGCAAGTGAGGAGGACTCGGTCGAGCGTACCCGCATACTCGTAGACAAATCTACGAATAAGCGGATTGCCCGGGATCGGTTCGTCGTTGTAATCAGTCCGGGGACCTTTCATTCCGCAGTCGTCTAGGAACACGTCTGCATGCTTAGGGATCTCCCGTGCAAGCATGTGCTTCGTGCACCGCACGAAGTCCGCCACAGCGTTCGTTGCACCCTGCGGGAGGACCGTACAACGCGCGGAAATGTCCATGCACTGGAACGTTGTCAGATCGCGAGACGAAATGTCGAGGGTACGAGCGTCGTAGCCGGAGAACAGGTCCGCGACACCATAAATGACATGGCCTGCAAAGCTCTCAGCAAAGTCATCCGGACGCGGTGGGAGCATCGCGTCACGGATGGTAATGCTGTTGAGCTGTTGAAGGTCGTGTACGAGTCGCAAGTCTCCGGGATTCTTCTTAGCAACCGGGAAGACCCTCGAACGGTAAGAGGAACATCCGGGCTCATATTTCCCTGAAGTGAAAGCATTGTTGAGGATATCTGTAACGCGAGAGCGAGAGGCGAAGGGAATCGGAATGGGAGCCTGCTGCCAAGGCACATGTTCAATGACCGGAATCTTATAATCAGGGAACCACAAGCGGCTGAAGATGCCGCGTTCGTGGTCGGTGAACGCCACAGCGAGACGACGTTCGAGGATCACGAACGCGATGAGATTGATTTCATCTGAGGAGAGGAAACCCTCTGGAATCGTGGCAAGGATGATATCGAGGCGTTCGTGGGTCAGGCGATCGTCAAAAGGCAGTGAATCTAAGGTTGGAGGAGTGAACGGGAGCGGCTTCGTCTCAGGGATCTCAAGAGGTTTGAAAGCTTGCGCCGAAAGGTCAGGCATTGTCGTTGGAACGGGTTTGACCTTCCGGGCAACCGGTTTGTAACGGCGCACCGGATAAACGAGACGAGTGAGGGAGTCAGCCGAGAGGGCACGGCAGACCCAAGGGCTCTTAGAAAGTACGGAAGTGGACGGAGCTGCGAACTCGGCAAAACGGAGGAGACGGTCAAAGTTGTCGGGGGGTTCAAAGCAGTGGCATACACAAGGTCATCGTTGGAAACCGGGGTCGGGGAAGAACCAAGAAGAATACTGAGAGTACGACCAATGAGAGGTATTGCAGACGCGGCGGTACTCTCGACAATCGCGCCTGCCATCAAAAATCCGGACCGGAGGAAGGTTCGTCCGAAGTCTCGCAATCAGACACTTCCTCCACCTTGGAAGTGAGGACGAGTCTGTCTGCATTCCGTGGATGACGCGGCGGGCACATTTGTACAGCAACCGACGGACCCTCCGTGGTACCTGAAGGGTGTACCCTGAGGGTTGTCGCGCCATCTCGAGAATATTCGAAGCGGGCAGCGAAGAATGATAACCATGGTTGTCCTAAGATACCATCGTGCGAGCCGTAATGGGACGAAGATATAAAGAAGTGATGGTCAAAGTTGCGACCCCCGAGTTGCACAGGAACATCCAGCGCACATCCCAGAAGAGCGATGGGGTCGCCGCCGATGCCGCGCAGTGTCCAACGGGAGCCATCTTCATCTAATTTCATTGTTTTCGGATCATACAGACGTTGCGAAGCGAGGTTCAATTCAGATCCGGAGTCAACCAGGAAGTCCGCCTTCCTACCAGCGAAAACAACCTGAATGACTCCGGAGACCATGGCAAACTGCCTCGAATCCGCGAGCGCGATGCTCGCAGCGTAGCGGTCTAAGAGATCATCGAGATGCTCACTGCCTTGCGTGAATGAGATCTCAGCCTCAAGGTGAGGTGCAATGCTGCCGGAATCAGCAACAGAGGCAGCATTGGAGGCTGCCTGAGCTGTTGCCGATTCACGAGGCTGAGTTGCGGACCCGAAGTCACGACGCGTTTTCACGAGTGCAGCCATACGCTTCTGAAGGGATGTGGACATACCTAGGCACTCGCGGAGCGTCAAGGTGACCCGAGTGCCAAGAATGTGGTCTTCCAAGGACGCGACCGAGACGCTATCCTGCACGTCTGACGTGAAGCGGAGGGGCGACTGCCGACCTGTCGTGCGGATGCGGGAGGTGGAGTCGTCGTAAGCAGCTGATGGGGGTCGAGCCTTGTCCTTCTGTGCATCGCGCCATCCCTTCTCTGTGTTGACTGAAGGAGGGCGCGAGGACGGGGGAGCCACCAAAGGAGCAGTCGGCGCAGGATCGACGTGAGGAGCCGAATCTTGCCAGTGAACGGACTTGGTGGCAGTCGGGAGCTTCCCCTGCGAACGTGTAGAGACTGGAAACGCGTGAGCCTGTCCAAGGGATGACGAAACAACCGAAGGATACGATAGCACCGGTCTGCCGTCTAGACAGAGTCCCACCGACATCACTGAAGCCTGATGCGGAGGCGGATCACGGCGAGCTTGTACGGGAGTCTGCTGCTGAACCGTACGAGTGGGGTCTCGGAGGAATGCAGCAATGCCCTGAGGCATGTGATCTGTGGAAGGCAGAGGCTGGCCGTTGGGGAACGATAGACGACCATTGACTGGGCTGAAGATCACCAACCCGTCCTGTACCAGACGCGTAGTCTCCGGGCAGCGATGCATGCCGAGAAGATGGTCTAGGTCCATTCCCTCTGTCTTGCCGCAAACGTAACAATTGCGCGGAGCGAAGGAGCGCGACGGGTAGTGAGAAGGGCCGGAGCCTTGCATCACATTGAACTGCGGAGGCACGGACGGGTTCGGGAAGATTTGAGGAGCGGCGGGCATGGCAGCGGAACCTGAAGGGCCCGGGCCGTACGAGTTCAGTCCATTATCCCGGAACCACCTCTGCGTCATTGCTTCGAACTCCCGATGGAAGTCTTTCCTGGACAGAGGCTCCACCTCCGAATCTGAGTGAGAATGTGTACGTTCTCGAGGCTTATCCTGCTCGCTCGAAGATCTCTTCGGCTGAGTCGAAGCGGAGCGATGCTTTCGTCGTTTGCCAGAGCGGCCAGAGCGGCCTTTGCGTCGTTTATCACGAGATGTATCATCGGAATCTGAAGCGGAACTGGAGGATGGCGAAGCTGCCGCACTAGAATCAGACAGGGACTCATCGGACGAAGAGTCTGTGCCGGCGCGCTTGCGCATGGCATCAACAGCCTTGTAGTAGTCCCTGGCAGTGTCCAAGACCTCCGTCTTAGTCGGCTGATTGGATTCAGAGAGTCCCTTGCCTGAACGTTTACGGACCACGTCAACGAGGTCTTTCAATATCGCGGTACGCAAACGCTTCGGTAGACCATGATGGAAGAGATCGTTGAGCTCGCGCTGCGACATCGCACCATCCTGGACGAGTTTACCCGCCCTGCGGGAAAACTCAAAGTTGTACTGGTCAAGGGTGACCAGAGACGTCACCGAGTTGTTTGCCGCGGAAAGCTCAGCGAATTTGCGTAATTTCCGTGGGTCAGGCTTATGCGTATGTGTCAGAGAGCCAAAGATGTAACGCAGCCTCTCCTTGGCGATATCCCAGTCGTCTCCTTCGAAGGCAACTTCAGCCTCGAGTACGCTCTTAACCTTCGAAGACGCATATCTGACAACCGCCTTGGGCAGCTGCTTCACCTCTACTGTGTTCGCATTCGCAATGTCCTCTAGCGAGGTAATGAACTCTTCGACGTGTTTGCCTTTGAAGCGCGGAGCGTTCTTATCATCTTTCAACGGCAAATGTCCTGCAGTTTTCGGAGACATGACTAACGGGCTCTGAGACACAGGCTGACTAGAACAGAGAGACGGTGTGACTGTATGCGTCGAAACTCGAGGCGGGGTCGGCCTCGTGAGTAATATACGGGGCGCACACGACTCTGGAGACGATTCACGTGAAACGGGAGGCGAATGGGACTGAACGGATGACGACAGAGACGGAACGGAAGATGACAGGCCTGATAGAGACGAGAGATCGACACTCGAGTTCAGCGATGCGGCGGGAGACCGCGACGATGATCTCGACTGTGACTGCGACGACGGCTGACTCAAGGAACTGGTACGGGACAATCGACCGGACAATGTGGGAGACTCAGCTATCTGCAACGCAAGACCAGTACTCGACGTCGAGCTCTGGCTTCGTGGAGACCGTCGTAGCGACGAGGCGAGCGGTGCCAAGCGACGAGGAGCCGGTGATGGCGAAGGTCGAATACGAGGCGATGGCTGTGTCGTGGATGGACGCCGTGTCGGCTCCTTGGGCATATACCCGCAGAGTAGTACCGGATGCGTGACCTGGAGTGACGAGAGACCAAGACCTTCCCCTGCGGTGGTCACCAGTTGTGGAAGTAACGGGTCTTGCGTGGCTTGTCTAGCTGTCGCTGGTCCGCCTTCGGCTTGACGTCGAGCGGGAAGACGAGTCGAGGGACAGGGAATGCGACGGGGATACGGGCTGCGGGGCTACGAGGGACGGGCGGCGAACGACGGAGAGACGAACTGAGGCTAGAGGGTGGGGGAAAACTGGATTCCGAGCCTGTAGCTCTGCGGTACATATACATCTGAGGGCGCCCCACGAGCCGTGCTCTAGGCCGGGGCCCCACCACATCACTGCGCGACAATCGAGAAGGAAGTATAGCTAGAATGCCCATCACGGAAACAGAATCGTCCACGGGAATGTGGGAGCGTCACTCTTCGGCTCGCTGACGGAGGAATTACTCGGCGAGACATACGATCGGACTGCCACCAAGACGCGTGCGACTGCCGCCCTCAGCCGCTGGTGAACAGAACGTCGCAGTCTGCTGCCTACCGTCTCCGTCGCTGACCGAGTCATTAAGCCCAGACACTCGCCGTGATATCAAGAGAGGGGAGAGGAGAGTGGTGAAAAGCGAGAACAAGAAAGCGGAGGAGACGAAAGTGGAGGGAGGAGACGAAAGCGGAAGCGAACTAGGTAGCGAGCAGAAGACATGAACGGGGAGCGTACGATGCAGAACGCGTCCAGACCCTCCAGACCTGCCGACGCCGTTCGGGTCTTGGGCATGGCGATGTCGAGGCTTCTGTGACGCGTGCTTGCCGACGCGTTCTTGTCTTGTAAGGCTCGTGTTGCCTGACCTGCATAAGCTAAGTGTCTCATAGATGTCAGCGTGAATCTCTTCTACAACGGAAGCGCGCTGAGGTCAGCCCCGCGCAGGTGGTGGCCGGGGACGAGCGACGCAGCAGCCTGAGGAAGGGCCGCAACACGGACTTGCTCGACAAGTTGAGCGACGTCGGGGCCGCCTCGGAGCTCACCGCCAAAATGGGCCCCAGGAAGGCAGGGAAGGCGGACCAGGAGGCCAAGGCGGACAAGGCCAAGGACAAGCGGAGGAGAGGGAAGCGGTCATAGAGGAGCGGGTAACGGACTACACACATAGCAAAGACGTAGTTACCCCTCTAGTTTCTTGGGCCGCCGCTGTCGCATGTACTTTAGATCTTGTATCATTGATGCGTATATATGTACAACCGTTCCATGGTGCCTGAGGTCCCGCTGTACTCGATGATAATGAGTACTTAAGTGACTTCTCTGCTGTTGTGTGCGATACATGCAATTTGATTGGGAGTTTCAATGTTTCTGGTGCACAGCTCAGCATGGCTGAATGGTCGTCCTGGACGACTATAGCGGGCTGGAGGGACGAGCGCTTAATCTCCGCGGGCTCAGTGTACACCGTGGTCGTCCTGGACGACCACATGGTGGGCTGTGGGCACGGTCGTGTAGCGCTGCACTTTAGGGTTTAATGACTACTAAATGAATATCTCTCTCTCTCTCTCTCTCTCTAGCCACGGTTCTCTGCCTGATGGTGAGTCCGGGACATGGAAATGTTTTGAGAGTTTCAATGTCCCTAGTGGCAGAGCCAGCACGGCCGGGGTTCCCGGCGCACACTGGTCGTCCTGGACGACCACGCATGTACACGGCCGGGTGGCGCTTAGCACCATAAATTCGTACATACATCTTAATAAGCTGAGTGACTTACCGTATATCAGATCGGTCCTTACTGAGCCACCGGGCCGGCGGGGTATTAAATTGTTACCTATTACCTGAGTTACTTACGGTAGCGTCGGTTCTTCTGTTCTCTGTTCACCACTGAGTCCAGAGGGCTGCTTCCATGTGAGGGTTAGTTTCGGGTCGGTCTGTGTACCAGCCCTACTGGCGTAGTGGGTAAGCCGCTCTGCGAAGGCATCGAGCGGTCGCAGGTTCGATTCCTGCGGGGCTGGTATAATAAGTGGCGAGTGACTTTTTTTGTCGCCTGACAACGGCAGCTTATTGGCATGACACGGGGTTCTGATGGTACTGAGCACCAGCCCTCCTGGCTTAGTGGGTAAGCCGCTGTGCAATGCATTGAGCGGTCGCAGGTTCGATTCCTGCGGGGCTGTTTCACTGCTCGTATGTTTTTTGTCAGTCAGCTGGCGACACCGTGTTATTGGGGTGGGACGCGGTGCTGATGGTACTGAGCATCAGCCCTCCTGGCTTAGTGGGTAAGCCGCTCTGCGAAGGCATCGAGCGGTCGCAGGTTCGATTCCTGCGGGGCTGCCTGTTCTTGCAGGCTCGGGTATTTTTTACTGCCTCACGCACTATCTAGACTGTCTACGAACCAAGGCAGCAGGGCCGACACTTTAGTCTCTCTCAACACCTCTACCGTCAGGGCTTGGGACCTCAATGCAACCGTTTACTAGCGTATGCGATTCTGGTCGTTTGCATAGAGAGGGTGGTAACCACCGGCCTGGCGTTCGGGGCAGACTGTATTAGTCAAAGGCTGAGCATATCCACGCGAACCACACAGGTAAATAAGGGCAAATATGTACCTGCTGGAGTACCGCGCCACTGAGTACAGAGAACAGATTTATAAGAACCGACTACGCCACTGTACGTAACTCAGGTAAGTAGATAAAGGCGGCAGTGCCCAGCGCCGGCGTCTGGTGGGGCTGCCCCCGCCTGTGGTCGTCCTGGACGACCACAGTATGTGCGGGACACGACGCACAAGCGCTGGCGCACCATGGGGCTCCCCCCGTCTGTGGTCGTCCTGGACGACCAGTTAGGCTTGCGTTCGGCGCCTCATGATTTTATCCACCGCGAACCACACAGGTAAATAAGGGCAAATATGGACCCGCTGGAACACCCCGCCATTGAGTAAGCGGCAGTGCGCAGCGCCGGCGCCTCGTGGGCCTGCCCCTGCCTGTGGTCGTCCTGGACGACCACAGTATGTGCGGGACACCACGCACAAGCGCTGGCGCACCACTGGGCTCCCCCGCCCTGTGGTCGTCCTGGACGACCACCAAGGGTTGCGTTCGGCGCGGCATGAGCATATACACGCGAACCACACAGGTAAATAACGGCAAACATGTACCGACGGGAGTATCGCGCCACTGCGTACGTGGGAGTGCCCACCGCCGGCGTCTGGTGGGGTCCCCCCGCCTGTGGTCGTCCTGGACGACCACCGTTATTGAACGGGCTTGCGTTCGGCGCGTCCTGAGAATACACGCGCGAACCACACAGGTAAATAACGGCAAATAAGTACCCAGCGGTCTCGTTAACCACCCGTAACATACTTGCTCAATATGGTAAACAATGGTGATCGGCGTGGTCAGGCAGTTAGGGTAAACAGTTGTGGCCAACATACTGACCATTCAGGCATTTCCGTTTACCCAGGGCACAGCGATCATCCGGGGGTAATCGATAATGTGGCTGGTGGGTAATCCCATGGCGGCATCACTCCCCATCTGAGAGGGGAAATTTTTCGTTCCAGGATATTATATAGAACGGCGGCGGCGGCGGGGTATGTTCAACTCACCATGCCTCTGTTCCCTGACGAGTACCTCCCTCCCAAGACCGTTGGGCTGGAAGAGTTTCTCTTGACTGCTCGTGACTTGGCTGACACTGACGATGACGGCCACGCGTTTATGCAGTACATTCTTGCTGGGCGGGCCGACATCGACGGAGAGGCGCGTCGTTTGTTTCTCAATCCGACCCTCGACCTCGATGCTCCCGAGTCTCCGACTGTCAGCGGGGACTTCGACTCTCTGATCGGCCTCACCGAGCATCTGCCCTTCACAGCAGCGCTCTCGATCCACGCAGTGCCGCCCTTCCGCGAAACGCTCACCACGGACGTGCACCTTACGTATCCTATTAGACGGGGAGTGAGTGTTGAGTCACCATCGCACGTAGTACGAGCTGACTAGCGCAGGAGCGCATGGTTGAAGTTCCGCTTCACAAGATCCCAAACTTCATGTTTGCCAAATACGGAGTCCGCCATCAAGTGCGCGTGTTCTTTCCCCACCGGTTCGACCCCCACACGAACCCTGCCATTCCTCCGGAGCATTTCGCCAGCATCTATGACCGAGCCCTGCTACCAAGCGTCCGTGAACTCCTGCCCGAGGTGGCCGCGCAATGGCCCAACAACTATCGCCATGCAACCACTCTCGCGCGCGGCGGCGGAGGGCAACTTGGCACGATCACCCACGACCTTCCTGCTTCCGCGCTGGATGACTTTGCCCCGCTGTTCCTGCAAAAGCTCGCCCTCCTCGGGGCGTCGTTCGCGGACGCGTTCTTCGAGGTCGAGGCGCGAGGAGTCAAAGCTCAGACACTCCATGATCCCGGTGACGAGGAGGCCCGGAGGGAGGCTCTCGAGGCGTTGCTGGCTCCCTTGGACCTGACCTTGGTTCCTGCGGAGGAGGTGCAAACCCGCTGGTTTGTTGACGTCGCCATCGACATTCACGAAGAGGGCTACGTGCTGCAGTGGCTTACTGTTGCTCATCCTCGTCTCATTCGCCACGCCCTTCCTTCCATTGGACCGAATGTCGAGCAGGACCTGGCACGCAGCCAGAAGCTATACCGTCAGGATGCCAGCGCTCATCTCTCTGACTTTGCCGGTTTCCGCCTAGAACCTCGCAGCCGCGGGCGGCATGATCATGTTGTCTATTGCAATGTCTACACCACGGACAAGGCGGCCACCTACCAAATGAACAACGGGGTTTATCGTCGGCGCGGCTCGTACGACCTCATTCCAGGCAAAATTGAGAAGCTCTTGCAAGACATGGACACCATTAGCACCACCTTCCTGGACTGTGCAGGGCGAAACGGTGTCATACAGGACGGTACAGCCCGTTTCGAGATTCGTGTCAATGCGGCCTATGCGAGGCAGTCTCTTACGGACTTCCCCAATGCGCTGGTGGAACAATCCATACTTGCGATCCCTGCCTCTATGTGGTGGTACGTCCGGTTAGAATATCTTTGTGAACGCAGACCGACCCTCTCCCTAGGTACTTCAAGTTCTACCGACTGGCAGCCATGTACAAGCTCTTGAGTGAGATCAAGGACACTCCAGGGGCGGCTCGCCGCTGGATGCCAAACATGATGCTCGCCTCGGTCACCGTGTACATGATGAATGCAGTGATGTACCGGCCCAGCGAGCGCCCGGCTGAGCAGGAGCTCGCGAAGGCATGTGCATACTGGTATGACCCCGACGCCGATCCCGAGGACGAGGAGAATGCAGGGGCGGAGGTGGACGAGGACAACATGGTACCATGCCTGGAACCACGTGGGGTGTACTTCATATGCGCCATTGTTCGTGACCGCGGTGGGGGCTACCTCCGTCTGCCCGCGGACCGCACGATCGACCCATTCCAACTCGGCCTGATGTATGGGCAGACAGGAGGCTTCCCTGCCGCTCAGCAGGCGGTTTCTGGCATGGCACTCGGGCTGTCCAGGCTGTCGCGCTCCAACCGCGAGCGGACCAACAACCGGCGCCCGACCCAGGAGGTCACCCTTCTCCAGGAGCCCGTGCTGCATGACTTTGGCCTGCAGGACCGCGGGGTTCGTCGCCAGCGACGCCTTCAGATGACTGGGGATGACGTCGACAACCTCGGCGGATTCGAGGACCTTGAACCCGAGCGGCCGTTGGATGGTGTTTTCTCCAAAATCTGGGCCCAATTCCCTTCCGACATCATTCAGTGCGCCCCCAACTTCCGCTCGCGTCTGGCCCCCTCCCGCCTAACCATGTCCCTTGCCGAGCGCCAGGCGGCCAACGAGGAAGTATTCAAGAGTGTCACCGCGCTCCCCTTCCAGGCTGCGTACATACGGATCTTGTCCGAAGACGAGTGGAAGGACATGATGTTCCCGCGTTATTATCCTCCCAAGGGCAAGCCGATTGCGCCTAACCTCCAGAACTTCCGCAATGCTCAATACTTCCGCGACTACCTGGCAGAACTCGACAGCCTAACCACACGGAGTTCCAACATTGTGCGCCTCCTTCTCAAAGAGAAGTTCCTAGGCCTTTTGTGGGTTCCGCACGCGAGTACTGATCGCATGTGGGACACCAAGGCCAGACACAACACAAACGGCTGGCTTCGCTACCCCGAGGATCTCACCGGCCCCGCCGTCAACATCGCCGTCAACAGACGTCTACTTGACAGTGTGCGCGACATTGCCCTTTATGACCCCGAGGACCTGGCACAGCAGGTTCGCAACGAAAGAGAGGTCCTCGAAGAGGAAGACCAGGCATGGTTAGCGCAGCAGGCACGCGCTAACCATCGCGAGTCCGTCGCACCCCCGCAGGTCTTTGGCCCACGTCGCAGCCTGACACGTAGCATCAGCACTTCCCACTCTCCCATCCCTCGGCACTCTCCTCGCGGGTCGCCTCCCATTAACAGTCCTCGCCTGCCCGGCCCACAGCAAGAGGAAGAGGAAGAGGAACCAGACTCTCCACGCCGGTCCCTTAGGGGTTAGGGTTAGGGTTAGGGTTAGGGTTAGGGTTAGGGTTAGGGTTAGGGTTAGGGTTAGGGTTAGGGTTAGGGTTAGGGTTAGGGTTAGGGTTAGGGTTAGGGTTAGGGTTAGGGTTAG
>MARA01000086.1:0-45857 GCA_001792895.1 Lentinus brumalis | reverse complement strand
CCTTCCCTGCAAGTCTCGACCTCGATCTACACGAGCCGCCGTACCTTGCAACCCCACTTCGCATGGGGGCGCGGATATTCCTGCTCTTGTGGAATTCATCCGGGATGCCATGGCCGTTGTTCGCAACCCTACCCCAGTCATCTCACCTGTGAACAGTCAAGACCGTCCCCTTGATGCGCGAACACGGTTTTCTCGTCAGAAAGTACGGCAGCCTGGGGCGCGTTTCATCCCGATCTCATGGATCTCCCCGGAGGATTTGCGGCGAGTTGCGTTCTCACCCGCACCCATCTCTTCAACTCTCCGTTGCTCCTGGAGCTCACTTCCTCCAGTCACTACCCCAGTCTAGCTGACTGGAAACAGACTCTCCTGCACCACGGTTACCAGGAGCCTGACTCCGACGACGAGGATCACACGGCTCTCATCGCATCCCTTTCTCCCATCCTGAACATGGCCTCGTACGGTCAGCCTCAGTATCAGCGGTTCAAGGGCGTTGTGAAAGATCCCGAGGCGTACTTCAAACAGGAGAAGGTGTTCCGCAACATGTGGGATGCAGCACAGGCAACGGACGCAGATACCGCGGAGTTGAAGAAGATCCCCTTTCAGCAGTTTCTGCGGTGGACCCAGTCGTCGGTGCAGAAGAAGAAGGTGTTCCCTTTGCTGGGTAACCTTACTGGATATCTTCTCGCTGCTGACTTTGTATATGCGGGTCGTGTTGCACGACCTTCTGTGGAGGACGTCGGTCGCGTCATAGCTCGGATGCGATTGGGCTCTCTACAGGGACTCATTGCTCTTGGCCAGCCTCTGACCGTCAAATCAAAGGCGGATGACATCGTGCCCTCCTTCAAGTATGTGCATGACGCTTTGGAGAAGGCGTTCACGGCGGAGGAGCGGGACTGGATGGTGTTTGATCCAATCATGGTAGAGCATGCTCTTTGTAAGTACAGTCGTATGTTCGGCGGGGATCATGGAGGCAGCGATTAGAATGCAGGTCTATGTGCTAGCCGTACCGCAAAATATACTTACTTCACGGCATCCCAAAGAGCATATTATGGTAATGTCAGATAAATGCAATGTTGTAAGGTACGTAGGCATATCCAAGCAATGTAATATTGATCTTTGCAACCTACTCTGCACGACCCTGAGAGGGAACAGAGCGATCTTGAGAAGGTTCCCCTCTAATGGTCAACCGACGCATTGCCTTCTGAGGGGGCTCAGAAGCGCCATCCTCCTCCTCCTCGCCGTCCTCCTCCTTCCCATAGTCCGCCTTGCGCTTGACCTTCTTCAAGGGGGAGACCACCTTATGGGTGAGAGCATGTATAGATGCAATGTTGTAGTCCTGTGAGTATACATAAGTTATGCAATACATACTCTCCATGACCGTGTAACTCACCCGCTGTATCTCGCTACCAAGCAGACATATGGAGCGCAACTTTGGAATGAAGACGTACTCGTGCCGTCCGACTTTGGCAAGATGCACCGCAAATCGAACCTGCACCATGTTGCTAGTACAGAAGATTTCGGGGGTAGTGCGCTCAATGTGCTCGCCGGTGCTCGAGCGCTCCGAGAACTGAGGCCTGCAATCGCTTTGATCAGTTTATTGCAGCATATAATCGGATACGGACCAACTTACGCTGCTGAGGCTGGCATGCGCCGCCAGTAGAAGACCGCGTTGTCGAGGGTATGGACCTCAGTTCGCAGCAGCGGTCGGAGAATGTTGAGCGGGTCTATGACTTCAGCCATATCTGGACGAACGTCGTCGGTGGCGTGGTTGCTGGGCGTTAGATATCGGCTACTGAAAGTCAACGTAAGGTCGCCCTCTGCTTCTCCGGGCGTCCAATCTCTCAACTGACAACCACGCTGCTGGACCTTCCCCTTTGCATTCTGGTACAACGTACTCAAACCACGAACCGCTTTCTCGAACATCTCGCCACCAAGACCGGTCAAGGTCACGGACTGCTTAAGATTGAGAAGGGTGCCCGGGTTGGGGTTGCGAGGAATCCTAGGAGGTATGCATTTTGTTTGGCATAGAGAGCGAGGACAGTAGGATGAAGGGCTTACTGGAAGCGGCGGATCGGCGGCAGAGTGCAATCCCACAAGTAACCTTGAACGTTGAAAGTGCATTCCTCTCCGACGTCCGAGATGGGATGATCTTCATCATGGTCCACGAGCACCAGCATACCAGGTTTGGGCAACTCAAACAACCGTATGCAAGAGTTGAAGTCAAAGTCCTAATGGTTTGCGTCAGCAGCATTCTGGCTGAATCTCATAAACATCCTGCGTACCTCGCTGATGCTTGCAAGTTCATTGTGGTTCTTGTCGCAACTGACACGGGTACGCATCTCCTTCTCGAGCATCTCTCCTACTCTCTGGTTGGCGTTTGTACGAATGGCAGAGGAAGAACGTGTACTCACGGTACTTGTCAGATTCTGCGCGAAGCTGGGACAGAAGGGGCCCAGAGAAGGAGGACGCGGCACTCATGGTGATAGTGGATAATGGGGAAAGTCAGACAAGATCACACAACGGAAGTGCGAGGGGGGATGTCGGATGCCAACGTTCACGACCGCAAGGTATTTGTGACAGCCTCTCAACGCTCTTCCGAACCCCATCTCAACGCTCTTCCGGAACACCCCGCCCCCAAACAAAATCAACTGACCACTCAGGACGTTTCAGGTCCTATCGTGCAGAGGCTAGATGGCTCTTTTTTGTCGGAAGCCAGTTCGCCGGTGATCTCAAAACCATGCAGCCGACTCGCTTGTGTCGTTGCGACTTACTGCGTATACTGAAGCAGCCCACAAACCTTCCTCCTATGACCATCCCGTCTGACTTTCATCCCTGTTCATTACACTCAAACTAACGCAATTTTTTAACCTGATCTCCCGGAGCTGGTTTGTATGACTGGGCATCCATGCAGCTTCCTCCAACCTGCCAACACTGCTGGGCGTCAGGATAGAAACTAGCGGACTGAAGCGAGCCATCACCGCACGATGTCTGCACAACCCCAACTCCCGGCCACTCGGGAGTCTCCTCCGGGATAACACGAGGAGGACTCTCAAAAATGCATAAATACGCGCTGGCTCTTTGCTATCCGCCAGAGTTCGATCTCCTTCGCACTCTTCATCCGTTTCCCGCTCTTTGCATATCCCTGCTGCCTGTCCTCCCTCCTCCACTTCTTCTATTGTCACACTCTTGCTATACACGCTCCAATCCTCGCTACACTTCTCGCTTCACCATGCCTCCCCGCAAGAACAACACCAAGGCGTAAGTGCTGCGTCCCTATACTCCGACTTTGTCTGCGACTAACATACACTTTGCTAGCGCCGCCAAGGTCACTCCTCCTCCTAAAACACAGTCCAAGGTGGCGAAGACCACGCCTGCCAAGACCACTCCCAGGATGAGTACCACTGGGAGTCGCAGCGCTGCGGCCAAAAAAGCTGCTGCTGCCAAGGCCGCCAAAGCGTATGTGTGCATCCGTCTCTCTCTATTGTCACGATGCTAAGTACTTTCCTTCAGGAACGAGGCTCCTAAGGCTGGACGTGGCGGAGGCCGTAAGAAGGTGATCAGGTGAGTTATCCTTTACACCATCTATTACATTGCTCTAAGTATGGGCAGCCCCGAGTACGTTGACAGCGAGGCTGAGGAGGCCGATGAGGGCGAGGAGGAGGATAACGAGGAGGCTGAAGAGGTTGGTGGAGAGGACGAGGAGAGTGTTGAAGAGCGTACCGCAGAGGATCTCGGGTAAGTTTGTGCTTATTTTTGCGACATCATCCTTATGCAAGGCAATGTTCAGGAGTGACGAGGAACGCTCTGTTGCTGGCACTGATGACGAGGAGTATGTCGATACCCGGGACGAAGTAGAGATGACTCCTAAAGTTGGGTATGTTCCTTCTGATAGCAGTGCGGTATTGCACATTGTTGACACGATGTATAGGCGGTCTCTCAAGAAGGGGCAAGTCCCCGTGAGTCAAGGCTCTCCCTCTCCCAAGTACGTGTCACCTACTGTTCATCTTGTGTATCACTACTGACATGGTATGATTCTGCAGGAAGGGCAAGGCTTCCGCTGCCAAGGTGCCCACGACCAAGGTGTCCGCGACCAAGGCGTCCACTGACAAAGGTCGTGTTCAGTCCAAGCCGGGCAAGCGCACCAAGGGGTGAGTTGTGCGTTTGTTGTCTTTTTGATGTACCGCTCACCGTTATTCAGAGACGACTCCGACGACGGTATCGAGGAGAAGTACGAATCTCTGTTGGCGTATTGATTCATCTGCTGACTTGTTGCCAGTGCATCTCCCACCAAGAAGACCCGGACTGTCGGGTACGATGTTCGTTGCATGTCCTGAACTAACGTCTCAACTGGATTTACTTCAGTGTCAATACGTCCGATGTGGACGAAGATTCAGACATCGTCATGCTGGACTCGCCTCCTGCCAGTGCTCGCAAGGCGACTCGGTGAGTATATGGATAGGGTGTTTATGACTATGGAACTGACGTATCATAAATGCACAGGGCCCCTGCGTTCACTGCCAAGAAGGCTTCTATCCCCCTTCCTCGCCGTCAGACCATTGCCAAGATGAACCAGAAAAGCAAAGCAGCTGCCAAGGTCACTCCTCCCGAGTAAGTCGTGTTCTCTTTCCACGGCAGCTTTGTCTGACTATTGTTCCAGTTCCAGTGACAAGTTCTTCAACCCCGCCAAGGAGGACGTTGATGACGAAGAGTAATGCGACCTACCTTACAATATTGATTGCAATCTTATACGTTTCCTCTTGCTTTTCATGTAGACTCGAACGTCAGACCCGCCTGTTCGCTCGCAACTCCCATGCTACTGTCCGTGATGAGGATGACGACGTAGACAATCTTGGTTCCAAGTACGTCTATTCTATTCAATGAAATGGTCACTTGTATACATTTGAACAATATGGCATCAGCATTAGGGATATCAAGATCAAGCAAGAGGACGGCGAGCGCACTCCAGCTCGGTCCAAGGGCAAAACTGTCCCTGGCAAGACGTGCGTGTATTTTCTGTCCCCTTGCAATGTGCTGACTCATGTCTAATTATAGGACTAACGTCATGGATATGCACACCGAGTCCTCTCCTTCCGCAGAGGAGTTGCGTCATGCACACGACAATTATCTCGACAACCTTCTAGAGATGAATGTCCAGTTCAAAGGTCGGGACAAGTCCAATGTCCTCGACTACGAGACACCGGGCTCTGTGGATCCGGTCCTGCTGCCAACTTATGTTGATCTTCCCTATGTCAAGTATGTGTCTTTCACGTACACCTCCTCCTGAAGCTTACATAATTTCTACAGAAAGTGCACTGTGGACTTTGGCACTCACGAGATCAGCACCGTGTCACCACATGAGGGCATCTTCAGTGAAGATGCATACAACATATGCCGTCGGTGAGTAACAATGTGTGCTATCTTTGATATGCGCTAAACACTTATGCAGGTCTGTCCTGCGGGTTATGCTGTACGCAGGGGGCGCTGCCAACCCCGAGGATGATCCTTTTGTGATCAATCCGGCTAGGTACGACCCGGACGACGCGATGGCTCATCAGTTCTCGGACCGTACAAAGGCGAAGGTACTCTGCCCAAAGACTACTGGAGAGCTGAGCCCCCCTCGCTTCATCTGCGTTGATGTGGTCGTCGTCGTGGAGTGCAACATCCTCCAGCCCGTTGGAGTATACCAGGATAACAACAAGCTCGTGAAGCAGCTCGTCGGCATCCCTATGCGTGGTGAGAATGAGCGTGCTGGAGCTTTCTTTGGCACGGTGTTTGGCCATGACACTTTGCAGTACGTTCCCTATGGCATCATCACTGATGAAGGCAAGGTCGATGGCATCGCCTATCGCACGGTGGTTGCCAACAGCGGGGTCACCAGTACTCCAAAGAAAGGTATGTCCTGGTGATCAATTGTTGAAAAAGGTACTCATACTCTATCCAGTGCCGCAGCTGAAAGGCATGGGGTTCACCCCAGGCCGCAGCACCCCCAAGAAGGGCCTCTCCAACCCTACGCCCTCCCGGTCGCTTCTGGACATGCGGGACAAGACCTCTTGGAGCCACACCGATGATAGTAAGTGTTTTTTGGGATCCTACTGACTTACATGAACAAGATCTGACCTGCTTTGCAGTCGGATTGTGGGACGCAAGCAAGTACTTCCGCGCCAACAAGGATGACTCCCTCGTATACCGCCACGAGATGCTTACGTCTCTCCCGCGCTGCACAGAGGAGCTACAGTTTGGCGACCTTGCGTTGGTATACTATTGCGCGTCCACGTACCAGTCCAAGTCCGGAGGGTACTTTGGACTGTCCCATAACTTGTACGGCGTCGCCCTTATTGCCCATCGCAAGGAGTCTGCGTACTGAGACCTGGGTTCCTCAACTGTCGTCTGTCTGTCATTACCTGATATGAATTGCTGCTTACCTCCCGCCCCCGCACTCCTCCCCCCCCCCCCTCCTATACTCCTCACTCTGCAACGTCGCGCTACGAACTAGAGATATGCAATCCATGTAACCCATAGATATACATGGAATATACCTGCGTGTCTCCGAACTTGCGTGGTTTTGGGCACAAACTGTCACGTGACGCCCAATGCATGTGTCTCGGGACACGTGAAAGTTGAACATGGGCGTCTGTAACTTCAACATCTGTGCTCAATCCATATCTTGACTTGAACTCCAACCGCCAGCCCAGCAGGATGCGAACTACACGCCACAACCGCTCTATTGCCCTGATATCACTGTGTCAGGCCATAATTATTCCATGGCTGTTAGGCCACGTCTTGCTATATGCAGGACTGCTATCCTGTGGCAGTTATACTGCAGGACGGCACGTGCTGGCCTCCTACACCCACAATGTGATCTCAGCCACCCCGGATGTCTCTGGTATGTAAACAGTCCTTACTATGCAATGATGGCTCATATGACCTGTGATATTGTATAGGGCATCCTCTGTGGGTTGAAAAACCTGCAGACATATTCCGTGTGAATGTCTTGTGCCCATTCACGGAATCTAGGGTTTCGTCAGGCACCCTTTTAGAAAGTCCTGAGTCCCTTGCGGGCAGGGTTTTGGGAGGCACCCTCGGTGCAAGCCTCCCGTCTGTCTGTCTACACATTGGCATGGTGGAGGAGTTCACAGACTCTGTTGCCATGCCAGATGTCGTTCTGTCCTTGTATGATGTTGCGCATTATAGAACACTGTGCGATAGCCTTTTGAGCTCTCGGCAGCAAGTGCGGAAACGTATATGCATGGCCAAATGGGCCCAGTTAAGATCTACCTATGTGTCACATGACCATGGTCCCGAGCTTTGTCGTTTGATATGTCCGCAACAGTATGGTAATCCCTTGCATGGGAAGAGATCCCAGGATCACATATCCGCAACCTCTGTCGAACCTCCGGCATGTTTTGGTGGTGCAAAGTTTCCTCGACAGCCTCAACAGAAAGGTCCTTCGCATACTCGTATCTGGTCAGGCAAAGATATAGCCCCATATGTTCTACAAGGAGATGTTCAACCTGACTCCAACTATCGGTTTCTATCCTACATCCCGCTCTCTGTCCTGTCGGATAGGTCAACAATTGCCGCTGATATCCCATTGGAAGAATTTGTCCGTAAAATGAGTAAACCGGTACTACTGGACTTCGCATCAAAACACTGCATGACCAATGTATCCATTCGCCACAATAAGACTGCAATCACTGAACGAGTACAAGCACACCAGTGCATTAGTTGCCCAAAGTTTGCATCCACGTTTGCCCAAGTTTCACTTCCGCAATCCAACAAAGCTCGAAAGAGGGCCAGTCGTGCAAAGCAAACCCATAAGGCTATCAACTTCCCACCTTCTCCTCTTGACGAGAACCTCACAGATGCTACCGTGCGGGGGTTTGCAGAAGATATCCAAATCAGTAATTTCATTGAGTCTGCGTGCGCTGTTTGCGGTCTCCTTGCGTACAAGTCTGACATGTCGCCACTCGCAGATGCTAATATTGACAGCACCTTGCTCATCCCCGATGTTCCTGTGACAAGAGCTGAAAGACAAGCTACTACCGACCCCATAAGACCTCTCCTTGGCCCCGTTCTTCTGCCCGGATGTGATGATATATGCAAAACATGTTTAGAAGAGCTAAGTGAAGGGAAACTGCCTCCTGATAGTCTCGCAAATGGTTTATGGATTGGAGAGGTACCCCCCGTGCTTCAGGATCTTAGCTGGACAGAGAAGATGCTGATATCTCGTGTAAAGCACAATATATGTACGGTGAAGGTTCACGTGTCCGGAATGTCTAAGATGAAGGCTAATGTTGTCAGCCACTCTCTGCCCATGCCCAAGATATATCACGCATTGCCTCCACCGCGTGATGACCTCGATGAAGTGCTAGCCTTCATGTATATCGGACCCAATGTGCCAACACATAAAGAGTTTAAGAGGACTCCAATGTTGGTGAGGCGTAACAAGGTCAAAGAAGCACTGGAGTGGTTAAAGCTCAATCATGAAGACTATGCAGACTTGGAGATTTCATATGAGAATCTAGACGCATATCCGGAGGATGAGCCCCCTGTCGTAGTGAACTACACTATGAGCATGGCCACAAACAAGGACTCGGAAGCAACTGCCGTGAATGACACTGAAGAAGATGAAGGTGTAGAGGATGGTGACTGTCCATTTGTAGTCCACGGTCTTACGGGCACATATCTGGAACACCTTGGCAAAGTTCGGCCCTATGAAATTACTGCCAGAGCTGTGGAACATTTCAAGTCTCAAGGTAAAGCGCTCGGTATAGGACAGGCCAAGCAACCTGAAAGTATATACGACAACCCGCAACTCTATCCGCAGATGTTCCCCTGGCTGTTCCCGTATGGGTATGGTGGACTCAGGAATTCCCGCATCCAGAAGCCTGTCAGTGAGGAGAGGCGCAAGCAGCAGTTGCTCATGTATCATGACAAGAGGTTCCAGCTCGAGCCGCTATTCCCCCTTGTTGCCCTCAATCACGAACAGATCAAAAAGTCAGCTACTGCTGGATACTTACTAGCGGACCGCAACAAGTTCAACGATATAGCCAGCCGTATATTGAGCATTAGTTCTAGCACGCTGACAGCGCTCATAGAACGACTGAAGGAAGGTCCCGTTAAGCCGGAAACCGACGCGGAGAAGGCTTGCTTCAAAGTACTCAATGACCTTGATCATGTCAACCACAAGGTCCAGGGCTCCATCACGAGCAAGAAGTACATGCGAAATGAAATATGGTCTTTGGTTTCGTACCTTGGAGCACCCTCTTGGTTCATAACCTTTGCACCCGCAGATGTCAAACACCCGCTTGCGCTGTACATGGCTGATACTGATCAGACATTTGTCCCAAGGTTCCGCGACCAAGATGAGAGACTGCGGCTTATCGCAAATAATCCGGTTGCCGGTGCCAGATTCTTCAAGGTTATGGTTGACTTGTTTATCAAACATGTGCTCGGTGTAGGGTTGGACCGACTTGGGATCTACGGTGATACTGCAGGGTACTACGGGACGGTTGAGCAACAGGGAAGACTGACGCTTCATCTGCACATGCTGGTATGGATTAAATGCGCGCTGACTCCACAAGAAGTACGAGATCGCATCATGGATCCAGAGTCAGACTTTCAACAGAAGATGGTGGAGTACTTGGAAAGCGTGCACAAGGGTGAATTCTTGGATGGAGACATGGAGTCTGTAGCAAGTAGGATTGCAAGCCGGAAGGCAAAAGACCCTTTCCGTGTTCCACCAACTGAGACCTTGCCAAAAATACCACCGAAGAAATGTGACCATGAGGAGAGTCCTGACTGTCCCAAATGCGAGACATACCGTGAATGGTGGACAAAATATATAGAAGAAGTTGACGAGATCTTATATTTGTCCAATGTTCACAAGTGTACAACAAGGAGCAAGAATAGCAAGACCCCCAAAGGTGCTCAGAACAGCGGTATGCAAGAGTCAGACAACAGAGGATGTACGGACCCGATCACCAAGCTTTGCAAGGCCCGCTTTCCCCGAGACACATTCAAGGAGACTGCTGTTGATCCGGAGTCAGGAGCTTTGATCATGAAGAAAGGCGAGGCATGGCTCAACACATTCACACCGGTAGTCTCATATCTGCTACGCTGCAACCACGATGTCACTAGCCTTATGTCCGGAACCGCTATCAAGTCCGTGATTGCCTACGTTGCGGACTACATCACGAAGACCCCACTGAAGACTCATGTCATGTTCCAGTCAGTGCAAAAGGTGTTTGAGAGAAACACGGAGCTTCTCTGCAGTGACAAGTCTAGAGCTGATAAGGCGAGAAGCATGATGACAAAGATGGTAAATTCCCTCACTGCAGCGTCGGAGATTGGAGGACCAATGGCAGCCATGTACTTGCTGAAGCATCCGGACCACTATACCGGTCATAAGTTCAGGGCGTGTTATTGGAGAGGTTATGTCTTAGAAGTCATGCGTTCTTGGGATGACTCAAAGAATATTGCGGAAGATGGCAAGGCTACTGTTGTGGTCGCCTTGGATGAGCAGTCAAACAATGGCAGAAAAAGGATCGTACCCATCTCACCTGTTCTTGATTACATGTGGAGGCCTGCTGAATACGAGGATGTTTGTGTCTATGATTGGATCAGACTGAACCACAAGAAGCCTATGTCAGCTTCTCGCCGTAAACATGCAAAGCCCCAGAAGTATATTGCGCCTGATGATGACAGCGAGTTTGAGAATGACTATGCTGTTGACGAGACCATTCCGCATCTTCATACTGCATATGATGACAACGATGGTGATGAGCCAGAACCAGCTGCTGATACTGATGATGAGGAGGAGGAGACGTGCATGGGAGGTCGTCCGATATATGCAGAAGAGGAAGAAGAATCTGAGGATGAACTTCTTCTGACAACCAAGGCGGCTGAGATATTTGAGAAGGAAGTGGTTGAGGCAGAGATAATTCAGGCACAGGTATCTCCTCCGGCAAAGCGCAGCCCTAAGTACCACACATTCATGGCCAATCATCCTCAGGCAACTACACATGAAGTTCGAATGATGGAGGAGCTAGAAGGGTTTGTCCCAAACTTTATTGGAGGACCTCTACCGCGCAAAGATGCAGGTAGCCGTGAGGAATATTGTATGACAATGTTGACTCTGTTTAAGCCCTGGAGGTCCGGCAAGGACTTGCGAGTAAACAAAGATACGATGTGGAATGATGTGTTTGATGCTCATAGCTTCTCGGAAAGACAAACGGAAATCATGAAGTTTTTCCACATCAAGTATGAGTGCAATGATGCTCGAGATGACTATTCTGCAATGAGAAGGCAGGCTGGCAAAGGTGGGGATAATCCTCTCTATATGAGCAACCGGGAGTTGGACGATCTAGAGATGGATGGTTATATCTTTGACGGAGAAGCAACAGCAGATGACAGAGAGAATGAGCTTATAAACTCTACTGACTGGAACTCTCTAAGCCCCGGGGAATTGACCCGCTTGACCCGCATGCAGACTGCTGAGAATATCATGAAGACTTCAGGATGGTTAGATCCTATGGCTGCCCCCTACCGTCGACATCGACATCTACTCTGCCAAGGGTAACTCCAGATGAAGACTGTACATCTACAGAGTGGAAAGGATTACTTGATACGATGCGTCAAGATATCTTGGATGCTCGTGACACAGAGGCAAGTCAGAAAAAGCAACCTACTGCCAGCCAGCTGCCGGTGAATGATGAGCCCAATGATGTGAAGTTGGTGGACAAGCAGTACTTTATGCGTAAAGCATTCGAGGTCACCGATCCAGCAGCAAAGGCACTTATAGATAATACCGTTGACTTGTTCAGCCTCAACGAGGATCAGGAGAGAGCATTCCGCATAGTAGCAAACCATGCTATTCAGTCTTGTGGGGAGCATCTCAAAATGTATCTGGGCGGTATGGCTGGAACCGGGAAATCTCAGGTCATCAAGGCTCTCACTCACTTCTTTGCGGAAAGGAAAGAAAGTTACAGGTTCATGTGCCTGGCACCTACCGGATCTGCGGCCTCACTGATTGGAGGATCAACCTATCATTCTATGCTGGGATTCCGGAGTAAAGATTCTTCAGAATCACTGGCTGGGCTTATGCAAGTGCGAGCCAAGCTTCAGAATGTCGAGTACATCTTCATGGACGAAGTGAGCATGCTTGACTGCCATAGTCTGTACAAGATTTGTGCCAAGATGTGTGCAGCTCTGAAGAATGACGGTGTGCCTTTTGGTGGAATCAACATGATCTTCGCGGGTGACTTTGCCCAGCTTCCCCCATCAATGAATGGCAAGCCTTTGTATGCACATGATGTTGGACGCGTCATTCACCGCACCCATGCCCATGCAACACAAAAGGCATCTATCGGCAAGGCAGTCTGGCATCAATTCACTACAGTCGTAATTCTCCGAGAGAATATGAGACAACGGTCCCAAACTCCCGAGGATGCAAAGCTCAGAACTGCTTTAGAGAACTTGCGGTATAGAGCATGTACGGATGAGGACATTAAGCTGATACAGTCAAGGGTTGCCGGTCCAGGCAAGGAAAGACCGAAGTTGAATCAACCTCGTTTCAGAAATGTCTCCGTTATAACATCGTGGAATTCTTATCGGGACAAGATAAATGAACTAGGCTGTGAAAGGTTCGCAAAAGAGAATGGCCAAGTGCTGCAGACGTTCTATTCCCGAGACAAACTTGGATCAGAAACTGATAGCAGCGACATGCCCAAGAGACAGCGGCAAAACAAGGTGAACCCAAAGCGGGCAACAAACATTGTCAACTCTGAACTGCAGGCACTCTTATGGGACCTCTCTCCTGAACTGACTGAACATCATCCGGGGAAGCTCTCTATATGTATTGGCATGCCCGTCATGATCAAGATCAATGTGGCCACTGAATGCTGTGTGACCAATGGTGCTGAGGGAGTTGTGGTAGGCTGGACATCCCGTCCTGTCTCTGAAGACAAATTTGCCCTGGACACGTTATTTGTGAAGCTGACTGCAGCGCCGTCTAAAGTTCAAGTAAAAGGCCTTCCAGAAAATGTCATTCCTTTGGTACATCAGGTCCGTAAAGTTAAATGCAAGCTACCTAATGGTAAGATCATTGAGATCAACCGTGACCAAGTACCTGTAGTGCCCAATTTTGCCATGACAGACTTTGCTTCTCAAGGTCGGACCCGTCCTGATAATGTATGTGACATACAAAATTGCAAGAACCATCAGTCGGTCTATACATGCCTATCGAGAGGGTCTACCTTGGCTGGGACAATTATTGTACAACCATTCAATGCGTCCAAGTTGAAGGGGGGTATTGCCGGAAGTCTTAGGCAAGAGTTCAGAGAGTTAGAACTGTTGGACAAGATCACAAAAATGCGATATCTTGGTGAAGTACCTCCCACAGTTGTTGGCATCACGCGAAATGAACTGATATACTCCTTCCGGAAGTGGAAAGGTGAGCAGTACGTGCCAGAAGGGGTTCATACTGCCATTCAGTGGTCAGAGGACGATCCCTTCCCTATACAAGACAAGTCAAAAGACAGTCCATGGACGGTGATAGCAGAAACCAAAGATAAAGGCAAGGAAGCTGAACCGGGAAAGGCTACAACAAAGACAACCCAAAAGAACACTGCCGGATTTGTAGCTGCTCGAGGCACCCAGGCATTGCAGAGTCTGAGCAATGTTGGAATACAACGGAAGGATAAGTGCAAACAGGATGACCAAGCTGATCTTGAAGCTGAGATTGTTCAAACAAAGTCAGTCAAGCGAATCAAGGCAACTTGTCCTCCAGCAGGTAGCAAGAACTTTTGTGGCTTTCCGTGGGATCCAGTGAATTGGAGTTGTGCATACGACAGCTTGTTGACAATTCTTCTATCTGTGTACATGGAATGCAAACCTGCATGGGATGAAGACGTGTATAACACAAGTGAGCTTTTAGGACAAGCGGGAGTGAAGTTCTCACAAGTGCTGGCAGAGAAGCCTACCTCTACCTTGCAGGAAGCTCGAGACTATATCCGGAATATGCTTGGCTGTCAAGAACCTGAGTTAGGTTTGACTGGAAGGACCTATACCGATCTATACTCTGTGGCCAGAAACCTCCTTGCAGTCGATGAACCGGCCCTAAAGAAGTCCTATGTGTGCAGAGCATGCGGTCATGAAGGAGACCCAGACTTAGACAATGGGGTTATCTGGACTTGTGAGGAGAGCCTCTGGAAGAATAATCCTGCTAAGCTGGGGACCCATCGGGGCAAGTCGATCCGCCAATGGATTGATGCACTAAAGACTCAGAAAGCCCATAAGGATTGTCCTAAGTGTCAACGGTCCATGCAGACATATACAGAATATGAATCTACCCCCTACTTCATTGCATTCATAACTCATGGTGTCAAAGTACTCGTTGATAACCAGATCATTTTCAATGACCAGATGTATCGTGTATGCGGAATTGTGTATCATGCAGATGATGCTGCTGGGAAGCACTTTGTATGCAGATTTATTGACAAATCAGGTGGAGTATATTTCCATGACGGTGCTAAGTACAAAGATCAAGTGGTGTATTATGATAACATAGTTAACTTTCCCCCAAAGAAGTTACAGACAGTAGATAAGTATGTCATGAAGATGGTCATTTATACTAGATTGTAAGTGATAGACTAGCAAGTACTCCGATGTATAACGGTATTTATTCCTGTTGTAATCAATTAATATGTCATATACATGCGCATCCTCATAGAGCAGCACAGAGATCCTCCACTTCCTCATCGATCGTCCCTGCCAGAAATGGCCCACTTCAAACCAAGTGACGAGTCCTGGGTGGACGAGGTAGACAGCTTGACGGACGAAGAAGCGGCCGAGTTCGAGGTGCATGTGCGCCCTATCAAGAAGGTGCTGTTGAAGGTCAGTCCTCTGCGCAAGACATGATATGTTGTGACTCACCTGTATACAGCTACGCAAAATCTCCTTCCAGATCATACATTCGACGACGAAGCTCTTGCCCGCATGGAGGGACATCTTGAAGAAGTTGAAGCTTGCAGACAAGTTGCTCCCTCGAGACGTCCGCACGCGGTGGAACTCGATGCACGACATGCTTGATGTTGCCGTCAAGTATCGCGAGGCCATTGAGGAGATCTGCTCCCGCCTCGATCTGGGGCTGCGTGCGTACGAGCTGTCGGCCAGGGAGTGGACTATAGTAACGCAGTTGTGCGACGTGTTGAAGGTGCGTGTTCCTGTACAAACATGTTTATTTGTCCGTGCTTACATGGGCACCCACAAACACACGGTCCACCATCCGGCGCTCGTCCCCGACTTCTCCTGAACCTTGTGCGCATTGCTCTTCTCCCTCTGCCCCTCATCGTCTCTTTCTTCTCAGCGGCTGGCCCGCACCCTCTCGTCTCTCCTGCGCTGGTCGCAGATCTTCAAAGATGGCACGACCTACTTCTCTCGCAGTAGCCCCAACTTGGCAAGGGTCATTCCTGCCATGGACCTCATCGACATGACACTGACGAACCAGATCCGCCACGAGGGCCGCTACGATGAAGCCATCCGGACGTCCCTGGCCCGCGGCAAGAAGCTCCTCAATCGGTACTACAAGCTCTTGGATATGTCTGCCACATATCGCATCGCGCTGAGTGAGTTGCACCATCGTCTTCGAGTGATGTGACGAAATTGACGCGGCATTTTTCAGTGCTGCACCCCTTGTACAAGGATGAGTACTTCAAGCAGGCCGGCTGGCCATCATCGTGGATGAAGGATGCCCGGGAGATGCTGCAAGATGAGTACGATCAAGTCTACAAGGATGCTGTGGTCCCCGACGAACCGGAGCGCACTGCGGACGACGGTGAGGCCTCGACTTTGATGAGCGCGTCCACTCGGAAGCGCAAGCGCTGCTCTGCTGTGGCAGATGTGCCCGAGGTACGCTCGCGCGACGCTAGATGCTGCTGTCTCTCACGGCTATTGCAGGGCATGAATATCTTCGATCACTTCGCCAGCATGGCCGGTAAGGTCGACATTGCTGCCAGCGACGAGATCACTTGCTACTTCGCCGGCAACACAGAGCCCACCGACAACCCATTGCAGTGGTGGACCGACCGCCGCACCAGCTTTCCTCGGCTCTCGCGCATGGCCCTTGATTATCTCTCCATTCCTGGTACGTCCAATCATCATCCGAGCATCTCTTTTGACTCTGATACTTCCATGGCACACAGGCACCTCTGTCGATGTAGAGCGTGTTACGATCGATGAGGAACGAAGAGAATCGTCTTTTAGGTACGACGATTCCTGCCAGCGAAGGTAACGACAACTGATGTCCGTGGGAAAGTTGTTGGAACTCCGATAGTCAGTGGTAAGTGATTACATAAGCGCATGTAACAACCAGGTAAGAAACTTTCTTATGTCCTGAAACCCCAGATTGAGGTTAGGAGTGCACAGCTTTAGGGTTGGCTTCGCGTTCAAGCGCCGTTTGCTGGACTTGGTGTCTCTTGCCTTCGTACTTCCACTGTCCGCTCTCGCGTCCCTCTCACGACACCTGCAACGACGTTATACGCTTGCAGAGTGATCATCTGAAAGGTCTCCTCTAACTACCTGTTGCCATCCACGCTCGTTACGATACTCTGTTGTGCCAATGGTCGGCCACTACACCCTCAAGAACGGTGAGCCGGTGTACATTGAGGAGAGCGAGCTCCCTCAGGTAACGTTGTTCATTCATTCTCTGTAGTCAGAGGCGTGGAATGTAGAAGTAGTCTATTAGTCGATCAATCTAACGATTTCCACCTGTGGTAAGGCCCCGCAACCTGCTGCCAGCAGTCCCAGTCCGTCCGCCCCCCCTATGCACTGTCTGCTCCTGCTATGGGCAATGTCCTGCTCAGCCACGTTGCGCAGGAGGTAAGTTATGAAACATATGGTTTGTAATGGGAAAAGTCAAGGCCTAATTCCTCTGCGGTGAGATGCGTAAGGACGCCAACCTGCGCGGCGCGCTGGAGAACTTCTCTCCCCCAGACCTTCATGAGCAATGCCGGGCTCATGCGGCAGACCTTGTCAAGAGTCATTCGCAGGCTGCAGAGATGCTGCTCCTGCACAAGGAGACCGCGGCGATCGAGCTCGTCAGGAAGGATCGTGAGATTGAGGGTCTGCTCGCCCAGTTGGCGGACGCACGCGCAAGCAATGCGCTTCTGGAAGCACAGGTGGACAGAGAAGCTACCGCGCGACTCGCGCGGGACGTCGAGGTGTCCGAACTTCGACGACAACAAGAACGCGAAATATCCGCGCTTCGCGTCCAGCATGACAATGCAATGTCCTCGCTCAGGTCAGCGCATGCTCAAGAGGAGGCACGTTTTGCCGCGGAACGTCAAACCCACGCCGCGGACCAGACGCGGTGGCTATCGGACACCAGTAGTCTTCAAAACCAGCTCCAAGGAGTCAAGAATCAGCTCCAGAGCGTGACAAACCAGCTACGCACGGCTCTGGGGGCCTCAAGGTCGCAGCACGCGCAGATCGCGGTGAGTCCTCTCACGTTGAACCCTCAAATTAGGTGCTCATCCACTAGGTGTAGCAGTCATGATATAATACGAATAGGTAGTTTACCCAGCCCTCATTGTAATACGAATAGGCAGGGGACGTGATATATCATAACGAATAGCCTGTTTGAGTAGATAGGAATACAGGGCATAAGCGGGGGCACCGGCACCTCGGCACGCTCCCAAATGCGGTAACCTGCAGCATTTTTGAGCGCCAGCGTGCAGGAAATGCGCGCGCGGGCGCCTCAGCTGCCAAATGCGGCCGGTATACCATCCATCCGGCGCCTGTGCTTGATTGGGCAGTGTACCTCCCAAATCGGGATGCTCACACTGCCGTCTCTTTGCAGGTGGCTGTAGCCACGCAATTGAGGCATAGATAGACATCAAGTGTACCTCGGGTATTGCTGTCCTTGTGCTCTCAACATTTTTGTTGTCCAAGCTGCGGCACTGATCATAATAGCCAGCACATAGGTGACTTTTTTGAAGCTTACAAGGCACTACCTGGCTATTTACTCTGTACTTGAAACTAGAGACTGGTTGTGCAAATTATAGGGTATCAATCAGAGCCTCGAATGTGAGAGATATATAGAGAGAGAGCACTATCCTTGATGCTAGACGACTCACTTGATACGTGGTCCTTTTACTTACAGTGCTTTGATTACATAAGATAACAACACTTACCGCCAGAAGTGGTCTTTAAGTACAACAAATGAGGCCCTCAAGATCGGAAAGTCACACTGTTGGTCTGCCAAGTCTCATCACTCATTCTCTCAAGCCAAGTGCACTGATGACAAGCATCCTACTTACTACAATCAAGGCGAAACAAATCGAGGACATGGATGACGAACGGGAACACAGAAACAGTCTCAACGAGAAGACTGTTCATGCTGGCCCACGCAATGTTGATTGCAAATGTATCAATAAAAGGGGCGAAGGTCGAACACTCATATGACGAGTAGCGGGAAAGACAACCAAGCAGGAGGAACGAGCAGCGAAAATGAAGGGGAGGGGGAGAAGATTCAGATGTACGAGTAGCGGCGTAGACGAAGGAGCAGAAGGAGCAGAAGGGATGCGTAGTGAAGACGAAGGAATGAGGGGTGTTGATTCAGATGTACGAAGAGTGATGTGGACAACTAAGCAGGGACCTTCAAATGCGAAGCAAGCAGGGGACGAAGATGAACGACCAGGGGAGAACATTGAACGAGCAGGGACAATGAGGAGGGGAAGGATGCTTGAGGCGTGATCGGGATGCAAGGTGGGATGATGCGGATATTGAAAGACTCGAACAATGGCCGATGTATGCGTAGGGATGCGTACCTGAGCCTTGAGAGGGCATGCTTCGCTAGGGACTTCAATTTTGTAGTCACGAACGGCGTGCACGCTTCGATCTGCCATCGGAATCTTCTTCCTGTGACCGAGCGTGTTTCCTGGAAGGTAGTTAGACAAAGCGGATAATGAGAGAGGGGGTGCACGCACTTTGAACCCTTCGCCTGCGTCATAGAACCCTTCGCCATCTCCATAATCACCCATGCGACATCCTTGACGGCGTCCTCCCAGAGAGACAGTGTGGCCTCCGACGCGACGGCCTTCCACCAGCTGAGGGACAACAAGACCATCATGAAGCCGTTCTGTCCGGGCTTGCAAAGGCCCTCCCAATCTCCCGTGCCTCCGACGATCGGACGACCTTCAGAGTCGCGCTCACGCCACTCGGGCTGAAGTCCACCCCACCACTTCCACCACGAGCTCGCGTACTCGACGTCGTTCTTGATCTCAGGAGCCTTTGAGTAGTTTCGTCGCAGGACGCGCATCCAATGCTCGAGCTGGGGAGGGCGATGATCAACGCTGAAGCCCTTCTTCTGGATAGTGAACACTGTGTTAGCGCGATTGCGACGATAGCACACGATAACAGAAGAGTAACTCACATTCTTCTCCCAGTTGTACGAACGTTCCAGTACAGTCCACCACTCGACAGCTTGCATGAAAATCCGACCGAGCTGCTGAGCCTCAAGATAGTTGAATCCATCTCGAAGCCACGCTGGCCACCCGTCCTCGTTCACGATGATGATGTCCTCAGGGCGAGGACCGGCGAACGTGTTGTCCTGACTGCCAGCAGGAACGCGAACAGGCCCACGCGCGGACTTGTCCACAGAGTGAGGCGGCGTCGCGCTCGCTGCATCGGACGGCGTCGTGTTGGCAGCGCCGTCGGACGGGCTCCGGGTCGCAGCATCGTCGGGCAGCGTGGTGTTCGCAGTGTTGTCGGGCAGCATGTTGTTTGGCGCCTCAGGAAATGGTGCGGTACCCGAACCGCGCAGCATCGTGACATTGGACATCGATGAGGGCGCAGGGCTGCCGGGCGACGCAGAACCCTCGAGGACATGTGCCGTTCCAGATCGGGCTGTAGACTGAGGCTGGGGTTGCGCAGAGGAGAGTGGCGACGCTGCTGGAGAAGTCCGAGGGGATACGCGGGGTTGCTGGAGTGACGACGATGTTGAGGGCAGAGCGGCACCGGTGGCTCCACGCTTAGCCCTCTGCTCTGCTTCCTTCGCGACCAGCGTGGGCACCATGTGAGTACGGCCGAACGTGTCGTACGTTCCCCACCAGTACCGCCGGATGCGCTGCTCCTCCGGATTCAGCGTGTTGTGGAAGGCGACGATGTGCTCGCTGAGTTTGAGGGACTCTAGAGAAGGGACGACAGCATCCTCGGGGAGATCGTCGTAGGTGATGAGGTTCTCCCGAGGGGTACTATCGTCCTCAGACTCGGAGTCGCTGTCTGAGTCGGACGATTCAGACGAGGAATCAGAGTCCGATTCCGACTCGGATTCGGACCCTGAGTACTCAGAACCAGACGTGTTGTCCTTGCGTGTGCGCCTAGCCTTGGACTTGCCCTTCGACGCGGTGGCCTTGGACGTAGCAGCAACAGTCGCCGCAGGGCCCTTCCTCGAGCGTGCTGGCTTCTTCTTGCTGGTACCTCCGGCGGGCTGCTCGGTTGGGGATGGGGCTGTCGTGGGTGTTGTGGAAGGGGACAAGGGCAAGGACGTGGTGGCGTTAGAGCTCGCAGCGGCGGGGTTGGAGTTGGGCGTGATTCCGAGCTTCTGAAGCCGCTCCTCGTACTCTGGAGTCGCATGAGGGATACATATAAGCTTAGAAACTTCGAGTGAGAAACGTACCTTTGGTCAATGTCAAGAACCGCGTGAACGAGCCCATGACATCGGTTTTGAACTCCGCCTGCTCGGCTAGATGCCATGGCAAAGGTAGGGGTCCGGACGACTTGCCAGCGGTGATACTGAGATGGACAGTAAGTATCAGACAGCGGGAAGGATAGGAGACTGGCACCGAGCACAAAGAGCGATCAACGAGCGAGGAACGAGGAACAAAGAACAAAGGAGAATGACGATCGAGGAAGCAACACTTACACTTTCAGCTGAAATTCACGCGAGCCTTCTACCAAGGGGATGCCGCAAAGCATCGTGATATAGAATCCAGTGCGCTTCCTCACAGCCTCCAGAAGAGGTTGCACGATGCCGGCGATGGTTTCTCTAGCCCTAATAGACGTGTTAGCATAGCACAGACATAGAAGCATCAGAAGAGCGTACTGGACTTGAATGTCAAGTTCTACCGGCACATCCATGGCGTCGCGCATGTCCTGCTCGACTTGCAAGTCGTCCTCGTGCATCTGATCGACTTCTGCCTTCAATTCAGCCTTGTACTCCGCCGGCTCGCGCTCCAAGAGCTCTCTGGCTATCTTGCAGCGAAACGCGAACTTGTGGTCTTTATCGAGACCGGCGGAGGGCCAGCGGGCCTCGTACTCTGCGTCGATATCGTCGGTCTTCTTCGACATGTAGAGTTGCCATAGTGCGAGCTGTCGGGGTGCAGGAGATGGGTTCAATTGAGCGTTGACGTCCGGGAAAAACCCGTCCCACGGGTTCTTCGTCTGGCGAATGTGGAGCGCACGACGGTAGCGTAGGTGGGCCTTGATGCGCTGTAGGATACGAATGAGCACAACACTTCTGACGTGAGCAGTCGTATGGCGCACCTTCTGCGTATCAGCTATAATCTTGCCCTTCTCGGCTAGCTCCTCCGGGGTCTCCTCGGGGGCGGGACGAGGGTTCAGAGCCGGGTCCTCGTCGAGGGCGTACCAGTAGGGGAATGTGAGCCAGAAGAGAGCGAATAGTTGTTGCCAGAATGTGTTTTGAGAGGCTCGAGCAGCTCCCTTGAGTGCGACGAAGGGGATGAGAAACCGGTGCAGGAATTCTTCGCGCACCCCAACGAAATGGCTCTTCTTGCCGGGTTTCCCGCCCTTCTTCTTTTTCTTCGACTTCTTGTTCTTGCGCTTGCGCGCCGCATCGGACTGGACCGGTGGGAAGGAAGGCTCGACTTGAATAAACTCGAGGTCGACTGCGGGGGCTGGCATGACGAGGACAGTGGAGATCAGGAGCGTCACAGGTATGCGCGGACGTTCGGAGGACCCACGAGTCTCAGGCAAGCCTTTAGGAGTGACCTCGGGCATGTCACGAACGCGTGACGAACGCGTGACATCACGAATAGCCGATCGTAACCGAGAATGTTTACTTCAGAGCATGCACTTGCTCTGCGACAGTCCGCCGTCCTCCGCCATCCCGTCCTCTTCAAACGACCACTAGAGTACTAGCGTCTCGCCTGCTGACCAGATACAACAAGCTACACTCAACCTCAAAGACGAGTCACAGTGGGCGGCGGGAATCTCGCGCGCTCCTGTCCGCCGGCATCCCGACCATGACTCCGAACACGCGCCGGCTATTCTCGCCACCCGACGTCCTGTCCAGTCGCAATGTGACAAAATGCTGATCGGTTCCTCCTCTTGGCTCAGTGCGTAAAGGTTGTCGCTCCGGCAGTAGGACCCAGCATACACCGATTGAATACAGAACATAAGGGATCATATGGTGACCGCATGGTCCGCCCGATGCGCTACTGGCAGGTGCGTCGTTCCAGGCTCAACACTTCGATTCATCAGACTACGAAATGCACGTATACTGACCGAGTGGCTTCCACAGTGCCTCCTGAAGGTCAAGCCTTGAACCAGGAGCAGCAGCATCGCGAACGTGGTCGAGCTGCGTCAGGAATCAGAATACTTACATACTCAGATCCTTGGCTGAGTCTCGGTACATGGCCGGATCCGCCGTCGACTGCAATACAGAAGATCTCATTCGCTGCGGCGGCATACGTGTTTGGCTCCCATGGCGGATTCATGCGGAAGATCGATCCGACACCGATGGGTGGGTCGCGTCGTCGTCATGGACATAATGTCGGCCTGTTCGAGACTCAAGGGCGGTTTGTCCGTTCGCGGTCACAGTGCGCCATTCGAGATGCATCTATAACTCTTCAACTCACGAGCCCTGTATCAGTAGTATGAGCAGCATGAATACATCGTCTTGTACTAGTTCTTTTCGCGAATTGTCTTTGCACCTCGCTTCATGTTGCGGCTCTGGCTTTGAGATTGTACAGCGACCATGCTCTATAATCACTGATACACCGTGCGGTGTGGATTGGATAGCATTGGTTTACACAAAGTAGAGTCGAGCCTCAACTGCGGCGATCATGTACAGTACCTGGAAAATCACGGATAAGGTCGTAGAACTCAAGTCATGCAGCGCAATGTCGTGGAGTTCCTCCACCATCCTATCCCCATCAGCAAGCCATTCGTCCATCTCGTTAACCCAGGCAGTGCGAGTGTCTTCGTCGGCTCGGCGCGCTCGGCGCAACTGCTTGTCTAAACTTCTTGAATATGCTGCGCGGTCGTCCATATAACCCCACTCGAGCAATGCCTCATTGAGGCCGGCAAGTCGCGAGGCGTGCGAGGGTGTCGAAGTGCACGGGATTGGGAGAGGACCCCTAATGCAGCGCAGCATATGGATGAGCGACTAGCTGCGTGTAATATTCGGTATTTGACTCACCCAACAGCCTGCCAATTGAAGGACAAGTCCGAGGGAAGGGATGCCGAGACGGTCGTATTGTCTGTTTGAACGTCGGAGTAGACCTGAGTGGGGTTGCTAACAGCATGGACGTCTTCTCCTGGCTGCTGTGTAGTACTCATGGCAGATTGCTGAGTACCGGTGGCCCTGCTGAGGTCAGGAAGATTGGCAGCTGTCAGTATTAGAATATGCGTCTTCATCGAGGGTGAGTACGGGTAGGACGTACGTTTTTTTTTTCACATAGTGCCGATGGTTACGCTCCTTGCGCAGTTGCTTGGCCCTTGCTTCTTCCTGCGGAGTACGCACTCGGCGACGTCTGGGAGCACGAGGCATGGAGCTTCGAGACGAGCAGCGCGGCGTCGAGTGGCCCGGTGTGATCTGCCCACCGGTAAAGAACTTGAGGATAAGTATCTGAGGGACCACTCGTAAGAGAAGAGTCGTACTGTAAGCGGCGAGCAGAGAGGTGGAGACAGGATGTGAGGTGAGCCGAAAACTAGTCCGACAGTTGTGGGTAGTGGAAAGGAGGAGGGCGCAAAAGCCGTCTGACTGCGGCAGAGCGTCTTATGCTCAGCTGTGGCAGCCTAGCGTAAGACGCGTCTTACTCGTGCATGTGCGCGCTCGCGCGCATGCGTGGCATGCAAGCTCACATGCCACTACACATCCGAGTGCATGCACAAATGCGACAACATAATATGACATTCAAGAGCTGTAGACAGACACACATACAAAACAGGATAATTGTATCTATGTAGACGACGCCTGCGGGCGTATACGCCTCTTGAGCTCATTCCAGTCGCTGAACATGCCTACCCCACGCCGCCAACGCTCTTCGCCACTCTGGGAGTACGTGCGACCAGCTGCGAAGAAAGATTTCTGCGACTGATGCTCGCACTCAACCCAACGGAATAGTCCTCCTGCGGAGTACTGCAGGAAAGCGCTACGTCTCTCGTTGGCCTCGTCAGCAAGAGGGGCGTTTGAATGCCGCAGGATCGCGGAGGGAATTAGAATGGTGCTTCCAGGCGGGAACTCGATGATCAAGCGGAGGTCCCACAAGATCAGGTGCCCTCCACGCTGGGGATCAAACTTCCCTATCGCCGTAATGGCGCACCATCCGTACGCAAGGTTGAGGTGGTCGGTATGTATGTATGCCGCCGCGCGTGGGCCGAAATTGATGGAAGCCGAGGCAAATACGTTGTCGTCGTAGTTACGTCTCAGAGAGGGGTCGTGCTTGCATATGTCGTGCAGTGTGGTATCGTAAAGCTCGAACATGTCGGGGGCGAACACGCGCATGGACGCTATGTCGGACTGAGAAGAGGCCACGACAAAGAGAGAGCGACAGTGCGTACTGTTTGCGAAGTTTGCAGCACGACGTAAGGCCTTGAGCTTGAGTAGCGCATCCCAAAGAGCGCGATTCTGTGGGTTGAGGGCGAGATTGCCAGGGCGCTGTATAGAGTATGACGACGTTGAAGCAGAGGAAGAAAGGACGTGACTCACTGGCTGTCCTCCACCAATCGAGATACCGCGGTTGGTCGTCTCGAAGTCACCGCGCCTGTTCTCCTTCGGGTTCGACGGAGGCTGATATGCCTCGCGTGCAACAGCAAACGCAGCATCGAGTTCGTCGTTGACGTCCTCGAGCCAGCGCGGATCGTTGGGTCGACCCGAGAGCAGTGTAACGACCCTGCCGTGCTTGTCAAGAACTGGAATGGTTTGTCTGACAGCGTTGAAGTCAGTCATCAGGTGACGAGGAGGCGAGAACACGGTATTGGAACTTACTTGCCGTCCCAGTCCTTGTATCTCCAACCAGTTCCCTTCCTCAATTCCTCCACGTCCACGCGGGCACGATCTGCTGGGGTCTGCTTGATGTGTCGGCCTATGAACGCACTCGACGCGACTGGGACATCGTTCATGTCGAGGGAGAGGTGCGTCTCGACAGGGGTGACGTCGGGGCGAGCAGGGAATGCAGCGTCGTCGCGTGCAATTGCAGCCTCGGTGTCCGTGTTGGTGTGAAGCGCGACAGCGGTGAGGAGTTTCTTGAGCGCTGCCTGCTTCAGAGGCTTGGATGATGCTCCAAGGACCCCAGGAAGCGCGCGGCGCTGGCGCTGCTGTTTCCGATGCTCTTGGTCGTGCTTGCGAGCATGCGTCTTCCTCTTGGTTGTCGACTGAGGCTGAGTGCCGTCGTTGACCGAGGGACGCAACCTCGAGGGATCATCGACTCGATCGAACCCGTCGAATAGGTGGTCGAGGGACGGCACCGAAGCGTCCATGGTCTCAGGCTCCTCGAGGATAGGCTCATCCGGATCGTGAGCCTGCGTTGCGTCGGTGCGGGGTTGATCCAGAGCTTCAGGTTGGGCAGGAAGACTGGCATCGAGCGCCTTGTCCTCGAGGTCGCCACTGAGTATCGACTTGATGCGGGCCTCGAGGTCGAAGTCGTCTGGGGCATGGATAGGAGTGCCGATGTCGGCGGTCCATGGGGAGAAGCCAAGGCCCGTCCGAGTCTGCAGCATTGCGACAGGATTACCCAAGCGAAGGTTGCGGAGAGAAAGGAGACTATTGCGTACCTTGCGAAAGGGCGAGAGCGATGGGATGAGGAATCCTGGCAGAGGAAGGGCGGTAGGTCAGCGAGGGGCGTGGGCGCTCAAACATCTAAGAGGGAATGCGCCTGTGACAGTCCAGGGGTCCAGGGGCGAATCGCGCAGGACTTCGACGGTGCATTCCCTCGGGTGAAAAACGTACCTTTGGGCATTGTGGGGAGAGGGCCAGCGGCACGGGTGTGTGCGCAGGAGCGGGGAGCAAGTTCGAAGCAGAAGGTGAGATATACATAGAGGACGGAGCGTCCTGTCACAAGCACGAGACCGGTGACAGTCCCCGGGCTTCTCTCCCAGTCTGGTAAGTAGCGTCTGTCTGCAAGCTTCTATCTGCGAAGATGTCAAGACGCGGTACAAAACGAGCACGCGCCGCCGCCGTCGACCCAACTCTGACAGCGGACTTCAACGTTACGGCGTCGGAGGTCCTTGGTCGCCCGGCAACGAACAGAAATGCGCCAACGTTTTCCGTGGACAACCTGTCCGACGACAGGCGGAGAATTTTGCGTGAATCCTTCTCACTTCCCAGTAACTCTCGCACCCACACACCCGCTGCTGGAACGCCTGACCCCGACGCACGCCCCACAGCCAACCTCGGGCTTGATGATGAGTGGGACTCGTTCCTGGTTCCTGCAGCGGAGGAAGGAGAGGCGAACGTGAGGGAGTTCACAGAAGAGGACGGGGAACGCGCGAAGCGATACACGAGTTCGGTGAGTCCATCAGATGAGTCTAGAATGCGCTCATATGGTTAATTCATTGCCGACTTTGCAGGACGAGCCCATGAAACTTTTCATCCCGAAGCGCGACCTGTACCTGCAGGAGATGCTGCGGCGCGATGGAAGAGGTTATGCGACGCACGACCGCTGCCTTGATTGCCCGGACCCCGCGACGGCAAAGCCTGCCCTGTTTCGTTGCTCAGGGTGTGCTCCCGGCCCGCTCTGCTGCGAGACGTGCATGGTCCGCAAGCATCAAGAGTGTCCGTATCATCGGATCAAGGTGCGCTGCTTCCACGGACTATCTTGACAAGGGTTCTAAGCATTTCAACTTCAGAGATGGACGGGTCTCACGTTTGAAGACACGACACTGAAGGATCTCGGCCTGCGTATCCAGCTTGGCCACACGCATGACCGTAGCGCATGCTCCAATCCTATCCCTTGCCGCTCCGACTTCAGCGTCATCCACGTCAACGGTCGTCATGTGGTCTCAGTCGACTTCTGCGGGTGCGACAAGGCCGGCCAAGCAGGAGACGTTGTCCAGCAACTCCTGCGGTACGACCTATGGCCAGCAACGGATTGCGAGCCCAACACCACCTTCTCCTTCGAGCTCTTGGAACATTATCATGTCCAGAGCTTGCAGGGGAAAATATCGATGTACGACTACTACTTGTCTTTGGAACGGCTCACCGACAACACCGGGACCGCGCAAGCTCAAGACCGGTACAAGACCTTCATGCGCATCGTAGCCCAATGGCGGCATATGAAGTTACTGAAGCGCGCCGGTCGAGGCCACGATCCAAGCGGTGTAGCGGGTACCAGACCCGGGGAGTGCGCCCTCCGATGCCCTGCCTGCCCGCACCAGGGTGTCAATCTGCCTGACAACTGGGAGACAATATCCGACGAGCTCAAGTAAGTCCGAACGAAGTTCGACATATAATTGCACACTCATACTCTTCTTGTAGGTACATCTACATGATGACGGTCGCGCTTGATGCATGCTTCAGGCTGAAGCGTCGCGACGTCTCAGACGTTCAGAAGGACCCTATCCTGGGCAGTGGTTGGGCATATTTTGTCGAAGATACGGGATACAGGGAGCTCTTGTCTGCCTATGGCGATCAGAAGGAGGTGCGTGCCCGCATCAAGCATCAAGCATGCCTGCGAGGTTTACAGGCGTCGTACCACTTCCACAGATGTCGTCATGCACCGGGCTGTCAGCTGTCGACCATGCGAACACGAAGTTCTCTCGTGGCTACGCTGCCACCGGAGTTGGAGCTGTGACTTGTGCCCGACATGAGTTCTGGCTCGCGTCGGGTATGGGGGATATTCAAAAAGGCGAGAAGTACGTCCATGCTCAGCCTTGATCTCTGCGCAAGCTCTAACCCTCTTCACAGGTACGTTAATATGGACTATATATTCGTCTGCGCGATCAGAGAGTACCTCGTACTTCACAAGCTCGTCAGCTACGACATAGCATGTCAGTGGTCCCAGGGTCTCCTCGAGCGCATCGCAAAGTTCCCGCCGCATCTTCGCATCGAGATCCCAGAAGGCTCTATCAAGTACGTCATCCCGAAGCTCCATTTCCGCGCCCACAAGCGCGAAGGACATTCCCCCTATTCCCTCAACTACCGCGTCGGGGTCGGACGGACAGATGGGGAAGGACCGGAGAGGAACTGGTGGGAGGTGCAAGGCATCGCCAATGCGACGAAGCAGATGGGACCAGGAACGCGACAAGGCTATATGGACGATACATGCGGGTTCACCAATTGGCGTAAGACGGTGAATATGCGTAAGTGACATCCATTCAACGCTCCACGCTTCGTTCAGCATGCTGAGCCTAACATTCACAGCCTGGATGCTTCGCAAGAAGCTTCGTGCGGCTCGAGAGGCGTACACGGAGCAGCGCGTCATCTTCGACGAGCTCACGAAGTCACTCCAGAAGAACTACGACATCGTAGCATGGGAAGAAGAAATCAAGGTATGGGAAGCAGACCCATTCAATCATGACGATCCATATGTTGTTCTCTCGCAAGGTATGCCAGTGCGGGTATATTCTGCATTCTAATTTGTGCTCATCTACGCTATGTTCCTTAGGTCCGACGGAAGCCGAGACGCTGCGCGCTCTCTCAGAAGAGGAGCAGGTCGCCAGTGCGCTGCCAGGCTTCATGGCGCTGCACGATGTGAGCCCGGTCGGGTTCGTGGCCATGGGACTCGAGTTAGAGGATGTCAAGTACGTACCCATTCGAGACATTCGCGCGGCTTCAGGGCTGATATGTGCCTAGAACGCGCCTCCTTGAAGACGCGAAGAAAGCGACCTCAAGCAGGATCGCAGGCCTGTTTGAACGCCGCACTGCGCTGCGCCGCCGCATGCAGAAGTTCCGTGATCTTCAAGCGATCTACATGCCGCGGGCCGTTGCCCTTCTCGCAGAAGATCCATCGTGCCGGACGGACACCGAGCTCATAGAGACTGTCCGCCTTGGACTGCCCTCCGAGATCAGTCCGTCACGCCGAGACGCGGTCTGTTCGTGTCGTTTGCAGGAGATTGAGGCTCGGTTGCGCGAGTCGCAGTGTCGCGACGCCCTGCAAAACATTCGCAACAAGCTGCACACCCTCGACCACCTCTACTTGTACAAGAAGACCCAGGTTCGACATCAAGGCCCGAACACACGTGCCCGTGGCGAGATCACGACGCAGGACGTGCGTAAGGGACGCGCAGTTACCAAGTATCGTCTTGCGCGTCGCGCAAAGTTCGCTCTCTCTGGCCACGGCGATTGGGAGAAGGAGCTGCGTGTCCTGAACGACGAGGATGTCCGTGGCATTCAAGACGACGACCCTGAGACAGAGAAGAAGAAGCGGAAACGTAGCAGGAGCGACAAGGAGATCCCTGCCGAAGGACGCCGCAAAATCTCGTGGATCTGGCGTTCCTCCGACTTGGATGACTCCGAGGACAGGAACGACTCGCTGAAGGTCGAATGGTTCAAGTCGCGAGCACGCACCATGCGCTGGAAGGAGGAGATCGTCCTCCTACTGGAGGAGATGCGCCGTGTCCTAGCGACGCACTCTTACGACGAGGAGCGGTGGAGGGCCCATGCGAAGACCTGCACTCACCAAGATCCGGCCATCTATGAAGGGATGGTCGCGTACGCTCTTAAGCAAGCCCGCATTCGCCGTCGCATGCGTGCTGTGTTTCGTCTTGTATGTATTGACGAAGCCCGTAGCACGAAAGGGGCGAAATGGGAGGAATGCGAGGAGTGGAGGAAGGTGGAGGACTTGGAGGCAGGCGTCATCGAGGAGCCTGCTGAGGCTGAGGAGGAGATAGCTTCTATGTATGAGTCTCCCGACGATTTAATAGATGTTCTGTGACCTGTATTGGGTCCATATGTCGCCCTATGTTGGGTATAACACATGGTTACCGCGTTAATGACAGATTTAACTAGGTTTTCTTATGGACTGCACTGCAGCAAGCTTGACAAGCAATCTATAAGGTCATTAACTTCCGCAGAAACGAGGAATACAGCCAATGGGCACAGAGACGAGCGCAAGCGTCCCAATATGGGAGGTACACTGCCCAATCAAGCACAGGCGCCGGATGGATGGTATACCGGCCGCATTTGGCAGCTGAGGCGCCCGCGCGCGCATTTCCTGCACGCAGGCGCTCGAAAATGCTGCAGGTTACCGCATTTGGTAGCGTGCCGAGGTGCCGGTGCCCCCGCTTATGCCCTGGATTCCTATCTACTCAAACAGGCTATTCGTTATGATATATCACGTCCCCTGCCTATTCGTATTACAATGAGGGCTGGGTAAACTACCTATTCGTATCATATCAGAACTACAACACCTGCTGGCTCATCAGGAATCGCTGTAGCCCCTCCGGCAAGCGCAGGTATGTCTGAGGGTACTCTCTCGTTATCGTCTATTTGACTGAGTCGTTCGCCAGGAACGTCTCGAACAGCAGCTGCAGGATGCCCGGGCAGCCCTTTTCTGCCGTCTTTGCACGGATGAGGCCAATCTGGTCACCAACATGTGCGTGATCGCGACACTAGCTTCTGTTCCTGGAGAACTTGACCTAACCGCCTTTGCAGATATTCCTGCTGCCTAGCTACTGTGTGCCAGGTCTGTGCAGATAAGTGGCGCAACGAGCAGCCGGCTTTCCTTACGGACGAGAACGAGCTGGACGAGTCACCGCGTTGCCCGTTCTGCCGTCACGCTGGAAAGGCGGCTGATGCCCGTGTTTGTACGCGTCTGAACGACATCATTGACGAGCTGACTTGAGCGATTCGCTCATGGACATTGATTGAACTATACTGTACAATAGAAACTCCATACGCAATGTATCTCTCGCATGAATGCACAGGTGATGACTTCTATTAGACTGCGGAGTGTGGCGTGAAGCGCGAGATTTTGAATCGCCAACGACCAACGACCACTTGGTGATTGATCGATAGCTAACTCCCCAGACGTCTGTTCACACCAGTTCGTTCTATCACACGTGGTTTGCGCAGAAACATTATTCAGACCATGCAGAGTATAATACAAGCGTGGTGAACAACTACTCAGGACAGATCGAACCGACTGAAAAGTGCGTCAATGTTCTTGAGCACTGGAACAGGCGCCGCGGCAGCATTGGCACCTCCAATGTCACTCCTACATGTTGGGCAACGGTACATCATCCGAGTGGCCGCGACGTCGTCGCGGGTGGCCGAGTTGCGGAACGCCTCGTCACGGAACGCCTCGTACTCTCTCGTGCATTCGTGGCAATATGTATGCCCGCATTTGTATCTACACTCAACGAGTCAGCAAATGCAGTGAGATCTTACGACGTTTTGGCACATACGTGTGAGTGACGCGCCGTACTCCTCGACAGATGCCGCACGCCAGTTCAGTCTTGATGTCGGCCAATTCGCGTTGTGCACTGGCCAAGCTGCTGTTCGACACCTCGAGCTTCCTCTCGAGGTCAGCCTATATAAAGCATGCTCATGAGCCGGATTCTACACGTATTGGCAATGTAATTTTGACTACATACCGACTCTGCGGATACGCGCTACAAGCACATTCAGTTAGCCATGCTGGGATGAACAGCTTGGAACTCACCTGGAGATCACGTTTGGCGGCAGTGAGTGCGTCCAGAGTGTTTTGCAAGGTCGTCTCGCTCTTGAGAAGTTGCCGTTGGACATGCAGATGCTGGTCGTTCAGCTGAGTTGCGGCCTTTGTATATTGCTCGAACAGGGCTCTCTGCCGGTCTAGTTCTGATCGGTCGGCCCGTGCCTTCTCCCGTTCCTGCTGCAGCTGTCGACGCTGTTCTTCCAGCACTCGACGACTCTCTTTGAGAGAGCGGTTGCTTTCAGACACGCAGGTCTCCAGTCCGACGATACGGACCCGGGCACGGTCCAAGTCGCTCTTCACGGCGGAGAGTTCGGCGGCGCCGTGGTGCATATACCCCCGGAGCGTGTCGATGTGTTCGGCATTTGCACGATCCCTCTGCTCGAGGCTCCGGATGTAGTTGTCATTGTGGGGAACGACGGCCTCCTTGGACGCGGCATTCCCAGATGTCTCGGAGGAGTCCGCATACTATTCACCCCAAGGATGGTCAGAAGAACGACCACAAAGTGGGGTTAGTAACCAACCTGGTGAACACCATAATCAAAATAAAGTTGCGAGGCTGTAGCCTCAGCGCGGGTATAGTCCGGGGAGGTCCGAGGAGACACATCGTTTCCTCTAGAAGCGGCGCTGATGTGCGCACCCTTTCGCATTGAACCGTAAGTATACGTACAGCGGGGTCACGGTACTACCTCCCCTCCTGTTCACGAATCATGAAAATTTTACCTCGGTGATGCGCGTACAGCTCGCGTGTACGCTGCCCTCCCTCACAGATGACGACAGCGCGTCCATACGACCCGGCGAAAGAGCAGCAGGCGAAGGCGACGTTGGCGTAGTGATCGTCATAGGAGACGCGCGGCGGATAGGCTTGTCGGTATGGTCTACGTTTTCCATTGTGTGAACGAGTTTTGAATGTCACTGCAAGCGTATAACGTCGTTGCAAGACTGTTCGGAAGGCGCTGCGATTGAGGCGAACGATGGAGGAAGGAGCAAGGCGCAGAAGGGCGCGCAAAGTCAGTTTACATAACGTAAGTAAATGCTGTGCTATGCCTGTTAAGTACGATAATGACCAGTAAGTGCTCAGTTCCCAGGCCTGCTGTGCAACTTGCTCCTGACCTCTGCTACCATCTGCACGCTCTGCGTTTCACCGCCAGACCTGACGCCTGCAACGACGTTATACGCTTGCAGAGCTGTCTACTTGAGCGCCACGCTGCTGCGCTCGACGCCCGTTACCGTTCTCATCCGCCCTATCGACGTCCTTCGGTCCACATGGCCGAACGCTCCTCGACCTCAGCTGGCGAGCAGGGTTCCGTCACTGACGATCCCGTGGCGAAGGTAAGACTGCTCGTTTCACGGGGATAGGTGTACATACGTAGCATATGTTTCAACTAATGTCGGTGGTGGAAGATCACGGATCCCAGTCCGCTCCTTCGCACCGACCCAGGTGAGGTTATCGTAGAGACCGCATCTGAACCCCAGCAATCTGTTCCTTCGATTGCCGACATCTTCAGGAGCGTATTTTACGAGCGTACTCCTGACGCAATACCTTCCGCGTCCCATGCGCAAGAGGTAAGTATTGGTAAGGCTTTTTGGCACTGGCATGACAGCTGCCCTTCGCGCATTTACCGTTTTATCTTCAAGGATGCGCGTGCTGAATGTCACTCCGCGGCTCAGCGGACGCTTTCCTTGGTCACCGAGGCTTTTGAGACTCGTATTCAAACTCTGGAGTGCATGAAAGCGGTCCAAGGCCAACGTATTACCCGTTTGGAGAGGAACTGCAGGATGTTCAAGCAGAGCTCTCTGCTTCCCGGTTGGAGTGTTCTGAGCAACGAGTTGCATTCAGAGCACACGAAGATGCTGTCGTAGCCGTCTTGCAGGACACTCTGGAGGATGTACGACTGGACTACGCCGAGCGCGATGCTTCGTGGCAGAGTGCCGTGCAGGAGCTTCGGCGTATCAATCAAGAGCTGGAACAGCAGCTTCAGGCCGCTGAGCGAAACTCCGCAGAACAGATCACGGTAAGTTATGCGACCCTTCTCTCATTCACTTTCACTCATCTGCTTATATATGTCCAGGTCTTGCAAGAGAGCAAGGTGAATACATCGCTTGCGGTTTATACGTTGCTTGTCCAAGCATCCTCACAATCACTTAGCATGCGCTCGAAGGCGAATTAAACCAAGCTCAACGCCAAATCCAGACCATCGTGGAGACCATAACCTGCGCGACTTGCCAGCGAGCAGTCCGGCAAATATTGTACATTTCCCTGACACGCTTCCTCCGAATATAGGTACTTGACGTTCTTCCTCTTTGCAGGGCCAATCGCGACCATCAAGGCCTTGCCCACGGCAGCGACTGCACAAACAGTCTTCCCTCGTTCCGTTGCCCATCGTGCATGATCGCTGAAAACGGCACTCGAGTGTTGCGGTAGGTGCCTAAGGATTTGATCATGTCCTCCGGTATACGTTAGTTCTGTCTCCTACTCTTGCGTGTCGCGTCGGCCATAGGTATGATCAATGCAACGGTGTCTATTTTCCCTTTCTTTCCTTCTCTGCGTGAACGCGTCATTGCTCGATTTATGCGTGTATTGGCCAATGACATGCGCCTCCGATTTGCGGTTCCAGTCTGATCACACTTCAAGTACTTCTGGAACGCAAAATGATGTATATGCCGCCCGTTACATTGGATAGGTGAGCTACGTAGGTGATACAGCTGACTATGCGTCCGTACGGCTATGACGTTCCTCTACCGCGATCGATAGGTGGGAGACCCGCAACGACAGAGTCCTGGTATTTTGGAACATCCTCAAGGCGCTCCTCCAACTACTAGCATTCATGGGTTGCGCGGTTCCATCGCGGATTCCCGACAGGCGTTTCTGGAACCAGTCTTCATTCCAGGGGTTCCAGATGCCTGTGTACATCCCGCTGCTCGCCCAAGTTGTTGGCTTAGGCCACCAGGACAGATCTTCGCACTGATTTCGTTGCTCTGGAAGGCGATCAGCATATCACTGGCATGTCAGATTATGGAATCTTACGGCCGTATACTCGGCACACACCACAGAGAATGTCAGCTTCTGCCGGTGTGAGGACGTTGTCTAGGTACGAGGTGGTCCTGCTGGGTGGGAAGATGTTCGCGTGTGAAAGGTCGCCTTTTCCTAGGAGGGGACCTTGAATGCAGGACTGGTGCGCTAGGTGGAGGACACCTTGGTTGGAGGAAAGAAGCTCCGTTACGATCCGCCAGACGATGTTTCCCTCCCCGAGTGCTGCTCGGATCTGAGTTGCCCCCGTCAGCAGTCTCATCGCCCGGACCCGATATGCCCGGTAGTCCATCAGACCAAGGGAGATGTCGGAAACCTTCACGCCATCCTCCAAGTGACGATACATCTCTGGCAATGTGGTTGTGGACTCCATTGAGGGCGGTGGGATCTCGCCCGTCGCGATGGCCACTACAGTGTAGTATGACGCGCCCACATTTACACATTCCTGGACGGCCTCCGTGCTGCTTCGAACATTCGGGAACCTACGAAGAAGATAGAGCAGGGTACTGATGTCGACGGCGAGCTCCCATGCGAGGGTCTCCGGATCATTCAAGTAGCGGACACGGTAAATCGTCCTGTCCTCGACGTTCTTGGTGCTGACCCAGCGGACGTTTGCTCGGAGAGTGGATGTCAGGAGGAAGGCGGGACATTGCAAATTCAGGTCCCAGCAGGGCCATGAACCAGTGACGAGCGCGTTGTCCGCATGAGGATCGGCATTCGCCTTGGCCCATGACAAGGTCGAAGAACCACCTGTGACGCCGCCGACTTGTCGCTGTCTGCTACGGCCGACATGCTCCCGAATCTCTCCTGGCTCTGTGGCCGCCTCGCCAGACGACCGAGATCGAGGGCAGCCGAGCATGTGCCATGTCCAGTATGCATATTGGATTTGAACATCCAGATCTGCGGGCAGCATGTCCTCCCTGGGCAGCGCAAACAGCTTGTACAAGGTTTTGCCATCGTACGTCGCAGGATGTTCGCCCCGAGCTGCAGGTGTAGGCACTAGGCCGTACCTTTCCCGGAGATATTTGCTACTATCCGGGAAGGTGAGTACCTCCGCGCTCGCTGTGGGATCCTCATCCGGGTACATGGCTCCGACATCATCATGGAAGACAGCCCGGTCACCAGGCACATAATTTGGCAGAGGATGCGCGTCGCTGGAAACTGGAGTTTGCGAAGAGTTCAGGTCCGTATTTGGCTCAAGGCAGAGGTCCCACTCGTCAAACAACGGATTGTACCATCGGGCAGATGGCGGGTAGGTTGCCCAGACACTGGTGACCGCGCTGGCAGCGACAACCCCACGGTAGTCTAGCTCCTGCCATTCTCGGAAGGCGTCAGGGAAGACATCCTTGACCTTCTGCCAAACATACACCCGAGTCCAAGGACGGGGACCCTCTCCGACATCGGCTGCGGCTGTCCGCGCTAACCGCGCAGCTTTTTGAAACGGTTTCTCCTGGAGAACGATCTTTTGACAGAGCATTTCCATGCGATGCCGGAATTCAGCGGGCTTCTCGGCGGGACGCTGATAAGGGCCTGAGGGAGGCTTGCGAAGTCGGAGCTCCGTCGCTCGCTCATACGGATGTGGCTTGCCGGTACCGTTCGCAAAAAGCATGTAGATGTCGGGAGCCTGGGGGCGCGGAGGGGTGTTTCTGGCGAGCGACACATCCGCCTTGGGTGGAAGGAATGGAGCGACCTGGGGGTAGAGATGGGGATAGCCGGTCTGTGGATCAAGCGACTTCTTGCTAGGCCACTGTATGAAGACGGGCAGTTTCGCCCGCTGATAGCAAGGGATGTGGTCCAACCAGATGCATTGGTTTGGTTCAATGATTGCCCCCGGACGTAGGCCGTGAGCGAAGCGCGAGATGGCCGAGCTCTGCAATGCATCGATCCATGTTTCAGGGATGGCCTCCTTTCGCAACAGACTGATCCATGCGGGCACGACGTCCAGCTCCGGGATGTCAGCCTGCCAGAGGGCGACGCCCATCGAGACTCGCCCAGCCAAAATCACCATGGCTAGTCGAGCGCTTCGGATCGCCGCGCTTGCTCTCTGAGGTGTGAGATGGACATTTTGGTACCCGAACGTCGAAGGAAAGGACCAGTGTGTTGATCTGACCACGCAGCTTGCCTCCTTGCTGTTCCTCAGCGTCAGCAGAAGCTCGCTGACCAGCGCAAGTCCCTTCTCCAGTTTCACCCACGCGAGCCGGACATCATCGTGCAGTGCCCACCCGTTTGCGTATTTGACCGGTCTCAGAAGCTCCGGTCTGGGACTGAGGCGACCGAGAAGGGGATCGCTGGTCGGCACCGAGCGCAGAACATAGGCAAGCTCGGGTGCAATTCTACGGGCATTCTGCGGCCGCACAATGTCCTTGAACGACAGATTGTTCTCTGGGTTGTCGTTCGAGGTTGTGGGCATCCAGATACGATCAGGCAAATTAGTGACAGTGTATATCTCCTCTCCCGCCGCTCGGAAGGTGTACAGTCGCTCGCGCCTGCGTATATCAATATTATTTCGCCTGTGGTTGCAAGAACAACTCACCAGCTGTCTGCCATAGCTGAGTTTTGTGCTTAAATGCTGCACGAACAATATCAGCTGGACTTATTCACCTACCAGGGCTGCTTCTTACCGGGAGAGCGGTTGATTGGTCGAGTAGTCGAAGTCAACGCAGTCGAGGAAACACTTCCTGATGCAAGCTGCGTTGGTGAACCGCTGCAAGCGTGATGCCTCAGGACCTACCGATGATTGTGCAGACAGAGTCTTCCAGATATGGTTCTTCCTTATAGCATACTCAATTAGGGCGGTCCATAAAATACCACAAAGCACCCAGCCTGTACAGTACAAAGACGTATATCTAACCTTTTGAGGTATAAGGTTCTCACGTGCGTGTAGGAGGTGTGGATCCTATGTCGTATCCGGGTCGTTGTGGAGAACAGGCCCTGCAAGCGTATAACGTCGTTGCACAGTCTGCTCGTTCGGAATGGCTGGATGTTGAGTTCTTGAGACCTTGGAGGCAGGGAACAAAGTCAAAGTTCGAAGCGCTGACGCACCGGGATGCCTGGGAATCTCAGCACAGCCACTGCCAGTCTTCTCATGGCAGAGCGCCCAATTCCTGGTCTCCTACCTCCATCATGCCTCCGCCTCGTTATACGAGTGGAGTGTGTAATCAAACAGGAGAAATCTTGGCGAACCAATGGCGGGATGCCTCAACAGTGTCCGCCATATTCTTCCTGTCCGGCCATGACAGCACCGTTGGGGCTGCGACCACAACTCTAGTATCGGTCGTGGCATGGCCATGGGCGACATCGGCCCATTGCCATGCCAGGTCTTCGGAGGACGAACAAAAACGTATGTATCATATCAGCAGTATAGACCCGAGGTTTGTATATGCTACTACGAGAGCTAACACCGCGCAGGATGGATGGAGGCTGCGCTCCTGCTCCGCAACGCGCCGCTCCTGCTCGACGACGCGCCGCTCCTGCTCGACGACGCAGCGCTCCTGCTTGAAGACGCCTTTCTCCTGCTCGACGACGCCTTTCTCCTGCTCGACGACGCTGTTCGCCTGCTCGACGACGCCTTTCTCCTGCTCGACGACGCTGTTCGCCTGCTCGACGACGCTGTTCTCCTGCTCGACGACGCTGTTCTCCTGCTCGACAGCATGTATCATATCAGCGGTATAGAACCAAGGTTTTTACGTGGTACTATGAGAGCTAACACCGTGCAGGATGGATTGAGGCTGTGCTCCTGCTCGACGATATCGCGCGCTCCTGCCCGACGAGTCCGCGCCACTCCTCCTCGACACTGCCTGATGATTTGACAACCACGACAAGCAACAATCGCTCCTGAAAAGGTGAGTTATCGAAGCTACAATTTGTAGTTGGTATATGTCTATCCGCGGATGGACCAGATACATTCTGAACCATTGTCATGTACATACTGTGTCAAATTGGCATACACAAGCGCAATGTCGCTGCTTACGTCCGCCTCCCTACTCAGACATGTCCCGCAGGCTTTGCGCATCCCCCGGAAAACACCTCGACCTTCTCTCAAGCTAACTGGTGCACACCGCCCTTGCTGGTCGCGGGGAAGAGACTGGTATATTCATGGCAAGCCAACGAGCACGCGCCGCCCGCCGCCCGCCGCCTGCGCACGTCGCAGGGAAAACACTGGTAGGTTCTCTCAAGCCAACACGCACTCGCGGCTCTCGGAGGGACCAGTCGGTCGCGGTTCCTTCAAGACTTCATGTAAATCGAGACCCCCAAGATTTATAGGCGGATTTATAAAGGTAAGCTTTGCAGTGCCTGCTTACTTCTTACTGATAGGTATATAATGTTGCATCCTGATGACGGAAATTCGCGCGGCGCCAAAAACATGGCGGAAAAGTGTCGTCGCCTGGCCAGAAATGACGTACGACGACACTTTTCCGCCATGTTTTTGGCGCCCGCGCAAATTACGGCGCTTCTGAAGCTTGGGCGCGGGCGCCAAAAACATGGCGGAAAAGTGTCGTCGTACGTCATTTCTGGCCAGGCGACGACACTTTTCCGCCATGTTTTTGGCGCCGGCGCGAATTACAGCGCTTCCGAAGCTTGGGGACCCAGCCCGAGTCTGGCGGTGCCGCCCCCAAGCATCCCCAGGGAGTATTGGTGTAGAATTCATCCATGAAAAGGTACTATTCGCTGTGTAGTCTAGTGCACACATCTTACACAATGAAAATAGCCATGGGCACTAACAATATGCATAAAACATGGCCAATAACCTAGGACGGTTGTGTAAGGCCGTCCGCCCGGCGCAGAGAGGCCCTCCTTTTCTGCGATTTAGGGCAGGTGTCGGACGCTCTTGCAGCTGCCCCTGCCCGGTCCTCTGCTCTGTCGACTTCCCCGGCCGTCTCTACACTCAGGTCTTCTTCCCCCCGGATATCCATTTTTGCACTGTCAGTCCTCCTGCCATCTCGAGTTTCAGTATGTGGTTTTTGCTCTTCGCTTTCATCTCCATCAGGCAGGCACAATTGGCCGCTAGACCTTTCCGCATGATGCCTGTCCTCCTTGAATACACGTCCACGATGTCAGGTCTCAAACGCATCTGCTCATTTTATAGACCATATCCGCCATGTCCTCGCACCAGCACAAGTACGACAAGTTTGTCATGCCTGCATCGCACGTGGTGTCCCTACCTGGTCGTCATCCTCGACTCCCTGTCATCTACGAGTACGAAGAGCACCCTCTCGTTCCCTCGACCGACAAGCAGAAGGGCCGCATCTTCGTATACGTCCACGACACCTCGGAGAAGGGCAACTTGGAGTATTATGAGTTCGCAAAGCAGCTCGTGTTCCCCGATGGGACAGAGGAGGCAGTCACTGAGGCCGGTACGTGCACTACCAGCACCAGATCTTTCTCCCTTTGTATCTGAGCTTGCGCGCGAAGGTTTCCTCAAGCTCAAGCCCGGCGACTACGTACTTGCCCGCGATGCTCACGGTAGTGGTGAGGAGGAGGAGGATCATCCGGTTGTATGGGTTACTGGAGGGTAAACTATCGTCTTCTGGTCATGTACGTTCAATTCTCATTGTCTCTCAGAGATGCATTGCCCGAAGGCATGGCGAAGTCGCTTCAGGATCTGCAGGAGGATATCCTCGGCTCGGAGGAACTGATGGACGCGGAGAAGGCTCGTAAGGTTGATGGGGTGTGGTGCGGCGGCATTCATTGGGAGCGCAGCGATTACGCTGTGAACATTGCAACGTCGGAGCGTTGCTACACGGTTGCGCAGTCATATCAGATTCAGCGCAACCTGACATCACCTGCGGTGGGGGCGAAGGTATACGGTGACCGCACAGCCCACCACGACTTGCGGAAGAAAGTGATTCAGGTATGTCTTTGTGTGTGTACTCTCGTAGGGCTGCGTGCTCACTACATAGGGACAGACCGCCGCACCTGTAGCCGTTGCCAGTCTCCAGCGCGCCCCTCCCGCTTATTTTCAAGCGATGCAGGTTCAAGCGGAGGTCAACAACCTGCCTCGTATCGGCGACGAGGACAACGTCGTATCACCGACCATGCAGATGAACATCGCGGCGACCAAGTCGCACGATGCGCTCGCAGGTATGCATCTCCTATTACTAAACCACCGTCCCCATACCAACGCCCAGTCTTACAGCCGACCATTTCTCTCGCGACCTTGGTCAGTTCGCCGGCAAGCACATCGACGAGCACGACTCGGAGGGCGGTTACACATGCATGATTAGCATGAACCGTCTGTCACAAAATGACAGCCCGGGTTATTTCATGGCGGACATCGGCGTGGCGATTGGTCAGGGCGTTGCTCATATCTGGGCGAAGTTGTAGCTCATGAGTGTTCGTTTTGTGTACAGAGCAACGCGGCATTATAACCACCTGTTTCTCTGGTCTGCAGTTCCACGGCGGTTTCCCCCCGACAGCCCCTCCGGGACAGACACCAGACAAGACTTCATATCGCTGCGTCATTGTTTGCTACCCGCCTCGGGCATCCATGGACGGGGACTCCATGATTGGTTTCGGTGCTCTTCCTGAAGGGAAGTTGTTTTCATTGCCTCCGGAGATGACGAACGCTCTGTGAGTGCTGCTGTTCCAAGTATAGCTTTGCGTACAGTAGACTAACTATGTTCAGTTTTGACTCCCAGACCTTCTCCACCAACTGCGCCAATTGGCTCTCAGAGGGACCCACCCTTACGACTGACCAGGCGTTCTTAAACTGGTATTATCGGTCTCTTTGTCAGATGATCCACTTCTTCACGCGGCAAATCCCCACCTCGTCCCGTCCTTCCTTTGACGTTGCAAAGTTCAGGGAGTGCCTCTCCATGCCGTCTACCAGCGACCGCCCCACTGCCCTCCTGCCTAAGCCTTGGTCGTTAGCCCCCGGGATTGACGATGCCACCACGGCGGCCAGAGCAGAGGCAGCGAAGCAGTGGGAGCAACACAAGAACCGTGTCGCGTCCTTTATCCCCCACGTCATCCACCTGCGTCACGAGAAGGCGGAGCGCGAGCGAGAAGAGAAGGAACGAGAGGAAAGAGCGAAGCGGAATAAGCGGTCCAAGGGAAAGGCGAAGCAGGCTGGCAAGGGACCTGGTCAGTTGCAGTCGCTTTCAACGTGTCTTTCTGTGGCTAACTGACTGTACTTACAGGGCTCAAACGTGCTAGGGAGGACGATGAGGCATATGAAGCGGATGACGATGGTGAGCGAAGTGTGCTACTATGCGTCTGCAGACTACTCACTGCCAGATCTCTACAGAGGTCCGTTTGACCAAGAAGCTCAAGAAGCCTGAGCATGACGGTCGCGCGAACGGGACACGTCCAATTGCATTCAAGAAGCGTAAGGCCAACGGTAAAGCAGTTGCCTTGGCGGCAGAAGAGTTGTCGGACATGGACGTTGACGAGGATGCATGGCCTCCAAAACCGTCTACGAATCGCCGTAAGCAACGGTCTCTACTCAAGAAGACTGAGCATGATCATCGCGCGAACGGGACGCGTCCAGTCGCGTTGAAGAACCGTAAGGCCAAAGGTAAAGCAGTCGCCTCGGGCACGGAAGAGTTGTCGGACACGGACGTTGACGACGATGCCCGGCGTCCGGAACGGTCTAACAATCGCCGTAAGCAACCGTTCCCAACTGTGTGTACATGGCAATACATACTGAGGACTGCTTTACAGAACGTTTCGACTTTGTACAGATGCCGCCGCGGCCTCCGCACCTGCGTGCGACCGCACGGAGGGAGCAGCGGGTGTTGTCTGGTTCCAACGATGCGCAGGGCACTCGGTACTCATTACGTTCTTTGACATGTCGGTCGAATCCATGGTTGTGACAATTTATAATTACTGATGACGGCGTGTAGATCTGAGTGCAGATGATTCTTGTGGGATGGAAAGCGAGCGTGGAGGTGACTGGCCCAACACCATGAAGTGCGGTCTGCCTCGTCTGCCAGAACCGTCCCACGAGAGCCGCAGCTACTCGACTGAAACGGAGCCTGAGGACGACGAACTGCAGTCTCAGGAAGAAGAACGTACGTGATGCGTGTTCTCATACGCCGGCATAAGACATTGAGCATATTGCATTCCCTGCAGATTTGGCAGCAGATATTCCCACTGAGTTGTCTAGCTCCCAAAATGACAGCTCTCGCAATCTTTGCAAGGCCCAGAGCAGCAGTATCACTTGTACGTGTCCCCTGCAAGACTAACAACCGGTCGTACTGACGTTTTCGGTCATAGGCTACCAGCCGGTGCTGGACTCCCTATCGCAAGCACGCCTCGCTGAGGTCCTAACGGAATACGAGGACGTCGCTTCTGGCATCCCTGCGCCATCTGGGTGCGACCGTGACGTGGATACCTTCCTTGCAAAATGGCGTGCCGAATCCCCGGGCAGCATATCGGACGAATTCGCGGGCTGCGTCGTACAGATGTGGAGTGGACACCGCGTCCGACAGCTTAGTGCCGATCTCATTGCATTGAACATCGCGCTGGAGCGACGTCGGCTCATGCTTTGCAACGCTGCGGCTTGGACGTGGCTCACGGTATCCTGCGTCGATGCCGCAGCCATTCTAGTCGGCCGGCTCCTTAAGTCCCAGCACGCTCTTCGGAAGTCCTCGGACTGGTTCGAACGTCTCGTTCGTGACATCTTCTTCACGGTGCGATCCCGGAAGTCGAAGACGCTATGCAGCAGAGACTACTGCCCCAACTTGGTTGTCGGCGAGAGCTCCGCCCGTGTTGCTGCCCCTCGCACATCCAGAGAAACCATCACTTTGGCCGTGACGGATGCACTCGTGTCTGTTTTGGAGTGTTGGCTCGGATTTCCCGCTCGCACAAAGCAATTTTCCGCGTACTTCGTCGTCTTCCTCCTGCAAACAATCCCAAACGAAGACGTTCTACTCCTGCCGGAGATCTGGAATGCACACCAGTCTGTTGGAGCACGCATTCTTGGCCGGCGCGGAACCCGTCCAACATCCTTTAGAGTCTCCGACTTCCACCCCTTCATCAAAGCTCTCCAGGCCCACCCCATAGCATCGCCGGATTCCCGCGAGGCCAGGTTGCTTCAGCGGATCTCCGCTGCTCGGGCTCGTTGTCAGACATCCCTTCATGAGGTTTCCTGCGCCCTACAGTCCGCACTTCCTGCACTTCCTCGGCATGCAACAACCCCGTCGTCCTCGCAAGCTCATAGAAGCGGTCCTGCTGCTGCGGTCGACCCAACCCAAGTCGACACTGGATCTACCTCGGCCAGCCCGACCCGACCCATCGCTCGTCGAGCCTCGGCGGCGGCGGCAGCGCGGAGCAAACCCCTTGCAGTTCTGCCTCCTGTGGCTACTCCTGCACAGCAAGGCGTTCATCTGTTGATACAATTCCTGCGCGACGCTATGGCGGTTGTCCGTGATCCCTCTTCCAGCTCGTTCACGTCAGTTCAGAGGCGGATCGCATCGGATCTCGACCGCTTCCTACCAATGCGTGAACACGGACGATCTCGCATCAAGGTGCGGGGACCAGGAGGTGCTTTCCATCCAGACATCATCGACCTTCCCGGCGGTTTCGCTAGCTGCGTCCTCACACGCTCCCATCTGTTCAACTCTCCCCTGCTTCTCACACTTCGTTCGTCTTCCTACTACTCCAGTTTGGAGCAGTGGCAGAACACTCTTGTCCTCCATGGCTACGACGGCACAGACAACGACACAATACGGAAGTCCCTTACCGGTGTCCTCAACATGTCATCATATGGGCAACCGCAAATCCAGCGGTTCTACAAGGCCTGGACTGACCCGAGAACTACTTTCTGCTCGAGGAGGACTTCCGGACCATGTGGCAGGAAGCACAGAACAAGGACAGCAACAATCCCGAAGACAAGAAGATTCAATTCTTGGACTTCCTGCAGTGGACTCAAGCTGTTACCGAGGAGAAGGAGAAACTCTTTCCTCTATGCGGTAGTCTGACCGGTTATCTCCTCACAGCAGACTTTGTATACGCCGGGCGGGTCGCCCGTCCCTCCTTGGACGAGGTCGGGAACGTGATCCACGGTATGAAGTTGGGATCCTGGAACGGTCTCAAGGCTATTGGACAGCCTTTGGCACCAAAAGCGTCCTGTGCGGATGTTATTGGTTGCTTCAAGTCTGTTTACACCGCGGTTGAGAAAGCGTTCACGGAGGAGGAACGGGCCTGGATGGGGTTTGATGCGATTATGCTAGAACATGCCCTTTGTAAATACCAGCGCGTCGTGAATTAGCCAGGTTGCGTTTCCCTCCTTCATTCTGATGGTGTCTAGATTTCCTGCGGAAACCGTGACGGTGTGATACTTATTCTGTTGCACGACTCTTGTCATAACATCCCCAAGTCATTGAATATAGAACCACCAATGCGCAATTACAAAGCAATAAGTAGCGTCCAAAAGAACGGCATACTGTTCAAGACCCGTCTATAGAATACACCTCTAAGCAGACTCCATCTCTACCTCCTCCGGCCGGTCGTCCTTCAAACTGAGACGCTTCATGGCCTTCTGAGGCGGTTCCCCAAGTTCCGCAGACCCAGACCCCTCACCGTCATCCTCGCCGTCATTGCGGCCGTAGTCCGCCTTACGCTTCACCTTCTTCAAAGGGGAGACCGCCTTGCGGGTCATAGCTCGAATGGCGGCAATGTTGTAGTCCTATGATAGATAGGTAAGTTTCTCCTGGTAAGTACTTATGTATGATGTATCTGCCTACCCGTTGAACCTCGTTACTGAGCAGACAGATTGAGCGCAGCTTTGGAAGGAACATGTACTCGTCTCGTCCGACTTTGGCAAGATGCAGGGCAAAGCGCACTTCCACCATGTTGCTCGGACTGAATATCTCCGGTGTTGCGGTGTCGCTGATAAACCGACCTCTGTGGCAATTGCTGTAAGTGCATCTGCTCAAGACAGGATTTGAACTTGAACTTACCCAACTGTAGAGCGAGTCCGCTGCCAGTAGTAAACCGCATTGTCCAAGGTGTGCACCTCAGTGCGGAGG